>JAUJYZ010000637.1:152500-334034 GCA_033675265.1 Actinostola sp. cb2023
CTTATGATCTGGTAACTTGATATAGGCTAATATACATTATACATTATATTCTTTATTGAAGACTCCCCGAAGGGTTTTTCGGGTTCAATTTACAAATCATTAATTAAAAATATAAAATATAATAACATAATAATAGATGTTTCTTCGACATGGACTGAGTTCCAGAGTCGTGAGGGAAAACTACATGTACACTGTACTAGCAGTTCTTTGGAAAATACATTAGAAGACTGGTTCTTAAATTTTGACAATATTATTTCCAATTTAAAAACTGTTAGACTATCCAATGTGCTGGAGAAAGAACGTTGAATCCATTCACAAGACAAGTGATATTTCCACTAGTCTTTCATTGAGGGCAAACACCTCGAAAAACTTGTAACTGGTTCAGCCAATCAAAACACTCGAACCCAATCTGCCAACATTTGCCACAGACCAGATATAACAACTGTCAATGGGAAGTGTCGTTAATGGTGCCATTAACCTGTACTTTGTATAATTCTAGATAAAACAGGTTGACTATCCTTACAGAAAGTGTACAATATCTCAAGAACAAAAGATTATTTACGAAGTGGAGAGATGGTTGTGGTTCTTGTCCCAGCCTACTGCATATGTTGATGAGACGGTAGATGATGATGATGATGATGATGAAAAGCCAAAGACATATGAACTAACAGAGTTGTTTAAAATTCAGAGATTGAAGGAGCTGTGTGGAACATTAGAAAAACTGAGGTACATTTCTTTCTCATACTTAGTTTTAGATTTTTTGAATTGTATATATGTAAAGTGCACTTGGGCATTTCTGGAGAGTGCGCTATATAAATAATATATTATTATTATTATTATTATTACATTTTCCTGTGTGTAGAATGAGCCTTTAACACCATGTAAAAAGGCATACAATGATGTAGTTGCCCCCCCCCCCCCCCCCCCCCCCTCCCCCCCCCCCCCCCCCCCCCCCCCCCCCCCCCCCCTCCCCCCCTCCCCCCTCCCCCCTCCCCAGCAAGGTGAAAAAAAGATACCAAAAACTACTGAGAACTGAAATATATATTTTTATTTGTTTGCTGTTAATGTAGATTATTTATCATCCCACATGTATTTTCAGGTCGGTACTGCAAGCTTCAACACTCCCTTTAACTGCAGATGGAAACTATGTACTCTACAGTCCCCCACAATTTGAGTCTGATAACAGTGACGATAACAATGAGTGGGATGACAAAAGTGACGGTCATAAATCAGACAGTGGTGAAACATCACAAGAAAGAATAGCACCAGAGGAGGACTGGGATCTCGAAGAAACTAACCATGACCAAAACAATGATGTCTGTTGGAATACTTGTAATAATTCTAGTATATATTGGGATGGCAGAGAGAATATAGACGCTGAGAATTCACCAACTGAAGGCAATGATTATTGCTCTGATAGTGAAGATGGTACAAAATGGACACTGCAGAGTGCCGGTTGGTATAAATCCAAAACAGACGAAGACGATGAGTATCTGGAAGATTGTGCGTTAGAAGATGATGGTCTACCTTGGATTACTGCAAGTACTGATGATCAGTAGCCCTAAAGGTCTTACTACATATTGTTCAAATTTATATACACCTATTCCAAAAATCGTTGTCCCCGCTGAAAGCAACAAGCAAGAAGCTGGCAACTGCAAAGGGCATTGGGACTTTCTCCTTATTTTTATATTCATTTATTCATCCGTAGACATTTTGACAACATGCATTTTCAAATGGCCGAATAGTTCCAAATGATTGCTACAAATGTATATTCAATGCTCGTAGGGATAACTTCTCAAGTACCACAGATAAATGAATTAATTAGGAGATTCCCAAAGTCCTTTGCGATCGTCAGCTTCTTGCTTGTTGCTTTCGGGCTGGACAACGATATTTGGAATAGGTGTATATTTATTATTATAAAAAGGGTAGATCATAGATGTTATTTGTCTTATTTTGACAAACAGCACAGTTTTAAACTAGGGCATTCTACAGGAAGCCCGAGTAACTAGTAGTTTTCAAGTTAGTGAAATATAATGTATTAAAAGTTTGGAATTATTTGTTAATTCTTCACTTATTGTTGTTGTTGTTGTTAAATAAATAATAAAATAAATAAATGTTGTTCTTATATGGCGTTGTTGTTGTTGTTGTTACACTAAAATAGCGTTAGCAACTTGATGACCTCTACTGACATTATTATTGTTATATTAATTATCATTATTGTTATTATAATTATTATGATTATTTCTCCAAAAAATTACATATAAAAAGATTAAAATAGAGAAAATAAATCCTTATTTACATCCTTATTATTATTATTATTATTATTATTATTATATTATTATTATTATTATTATTATTATTATTATTATTATTATTATTATTATTATTATTATTATTATTATTATTATTATTATTATTATTATTATTATTATAATAATAATACAGTCATTTGCAAAAATTCTGGCCGCTACGAAATATCGGTAAGTACTTCATGTAAGCCCACTTGAAATGGACTCTATTCTTTATAGCCGTTCTATTTGAAGTTTTTGTATTATCTGTCACAATTGGTAATGTGCGTACTTATACCACATTGAAAAGATGAACAAATTGTGACTGATAATACAAAAACTTCAAAAGAACGGCTATAAAGAATAGAGTCCATTTCAAGTGGGCTTACATGAAGTACTAGCCGAAATATCAATATATCGGGTGCATGATGGGTAATTAAATAATCGAAAATTCCCATTAAGGTACCAGGGGACCTTCGTGACACTGTTCACTGAAAGCCGCGTAGCGCGCTAACCACTCGTCCAACATGTATAAAAGTACACATTTTCTTAAAGCTGAATAAATGCAGATTCTAAATATGCTGGAGATTATTTCCTATTTTGTAAATCTTTTTTGTTATTGCACATTTTAGAAAATTCGACCGGCCTTGTTCAAAGAGAATTTTGCACGCGGGAATTCAATCGAATTTTAAACGGAAATTGCCATTGTAATGAGCACATGTTGTTTTGAAAAACTGTGTCTCCGATTTCCGATAAACGCTTTTGTTGAGGAGATATTTGCTGTCAAAATTCGGCATTAATGTGTTTTTAAGCAATTTACACATAAATCATCAAATAACTTTTAAACGAGGCAACGTATCAAAAATCGGAGACACTGTTTTTTAGAACAAAGTTTGCTCATTACAATGGCACTTTCTGCTTAGAAATCGATTGAATTCCCGTGTGCAAAATTCTCTTTGAACAAGGCCGGTCGAATTTTCTAAAATGTGCAATAACAAAAAATATTTACAAAATAGGAAATAATCTCCAGCATATTTAGAATCTGCATTTATTCAGCTTTAAGAAAATGTATACTTTTATACATGTTGGACGAGTGGTTAGTGCGCTACGCGGCTTTCAAGCTCCCGTAAGCGACCACCTCGGGAATTCGAAAAAGTGGTCGTAACTAGAACTGGCCGCTTACGAGAATGAGCTCTCGTAAGCGACCACGAACTAAAACAATGAGGGTGGTCGCATACTAGAGCTTACACAATATCAAAATAGCGGTTGACCCCCTGCTGTCTGAAAATTAAGCTACTGTAAAAAATCAGAAAGCAGGAGAGCGGGTATAAGGTTTATACAACAAGTCACATCTATAAAGATTCATAACTTCTGTTTATTCAAATTTATTCACACACATGCACACACATCTCTAAATAATCAACCCTTCCGTTTATTACGACATAGAGCCCGGATTAATGACTGTACTGTATCAATCAAGGATTGATGTGTTGACAGACTCAAATCAGATTATTTGAGTGGTCGCTTACGGGGGCTTGAAAACAAAGGAAATGACCAGTTGGTAATTCCAAATAGTGGTCGCGGTCGCTTACGGGAACTTTTCATAACAGAGTTTTAGTGGCAAGTCAAACGGGGTTTTATAAAGCTGGTCGTAACTAGAGCTGGTCGCTTACGAGAACGGTCGCAAGGAGAGCTTTGACTGACTGTATAATGTTTATTTGTCTTACGTTTGTTGTTTGTAAAGTTTGCTTCATTTAATAAGTTAGCAAACTCAAAATAGTATTATTTAATTACCCATAATACACCCGATATATTGATATTTCGTGGTGGCCAGAATTTTTGCAAATGACTGTATTAATAATTATATTATTATTATTATATTACAGCCCTTTGTAAATATTCTGTAAATCAAGTATATCAGTATATCCATATATCGGGTGCATTATGGGTAATTGAAAAAGTCCCCTAAATGATGTTTCACGCAAGCAACATTGGTGAAACTCTAGAATGTTATGTAATGTAGTCTCTAGTTTGTTGTTTGTAAGTCTCTGCTGCATATTTTGTGGAAAAACTCTAAAATAGTATTACCCATAATGCACCCGATATATAGATATACTGATATACTTGATTTACAGAATTTTTGCAATCGGCTGTATTTTTATTGTATTATTATTATTATATCTGAGTGGGTCACTGACGAAATTTACACCGGTTAAGAGAGTAAATTTCGTGTCAATCTCCATGGCTTTGGACATTTGGATGCTATTTCAGTACTCGAAATTTAGACATAACTCAGTCAGGCTTTCATTCAACACAAAGTCAATTGAAGTTTTGTAATGGTCATTTATTACAGGTTTCTTTTTAAGATGACATGTGTCTAAATCCCAAGAGGACTCTCATTCCAGTGCATCGTGTAACGGAAAATCTGCAGACACCACCACTATCCTTGACGAAACATGGTGCGCATCGATCAGACCCGATGATTTCGGCGTCTCTCTTTTTACCGCATGCTGGAGCGGAAAATCTGCAGACACCACCACTATCCTTGACGAAACATGGTGCGCATCGATCAGACCCGATGATTTCGGCGTCTCTCTTTTTACCGCATGCTGGAGCGGAAAATCTGCAGACACCACCACTATCCTTCACGAAACATGGTGCGCAAGGATGAGGCCCGATGACTTCGGCGTCTCTCTTTTTACCGCATGCTGGAGCGGAAAATCTGCAGACACCACCACTATCCTTCACGAAACATGGTGCGCAAGGATGAGGCCCGATGACTTCGGCGTCTCTCTTTTTACCGCATGCTGGAGCGGAAAATCTGCAGACACCACCACTATCCTTGACGAAACATGGTGCGCAAGGATGAGGCCCGATGACTTCGGATTTCGTCTCTCTTTTTACCGCATGCTGGAGCGGAAAATCTGCAGACACCACCACTATCCTTGACGAAACATGGTGCGCAAGGATGAGGCCCGATGACTTCGGCGTCTCTCTTTATACCGCATGCTGGAGCGGAAAATCTGCAGACACCACCACTATCCTTGACGAAACATGGTGCGCAAGGATGAGGCCCGATGACTTCGGCGTCTCTCTTTTTACCGCATGCTGGAGCGGAAAATCTGCAGACACCACCACTATCCTTGACGAAACATGGTGCGCAAGGATGAGGCCCGATGACTTCGGCGTCTCTCTTTGGAGCGGAAAATCTGCAGACTAACCGCATTGGAGCGGAAAATCTGCAGACACCACCACTATCCTTGACGAAACATGGTGCGCAAGGATGAGGCCCGATGACTTCGGCGTCTCTCTTGGTGTAAGGTTTGGCTACGGGTACTGCTACCAGAGCAACAATGATTACGAGATGCAAGTTCGTCTTCTGTGGGAATAATATTCTTTATTAAAATCCACTGCACAAAAAGAAATGGAGGATGTGTATATCTTACCATAATCCCGCATAGACCGCTATACATTCGTGGGAAGTTTAGAACAGTTAGAGCTTTGTAACTCTGCAAAGAATAATACAACTTCAGAAAAAGAGTCAGTACGTATAATTACTAATTCCAGCTATGATGCCCTCCTACAACCTCTCTTTCATGATAATTGTTTCTGCGGCTGTTTTATTTGGTGAACTGTATGTTGTAACAGACTATGATCATTAACGCCGGTGTAGTTGGGCTCGTTACGTTATTGTGAAAACCCTATCCCAGACCAAAAAGGCACCATATCCCAGACTAAAAGTGCAAAAACGATACCCTATCCCAGACCTAAGGAGCTCAAAAACCATACCCTATCCCACGGCACATACCCGTATAGCATGTATAGTAGGGGAGTGCACCCCCTCCCTCCCAGGGAGAATGCCTCGTCACCAATGTTAAATATCTAATAATGTTTTCATAATTCCAATTGACTTCAGTAACTGATTGGTCATGTCTAACAATAGGATCGGTTAGCCTTGCGGTGACGGTCCCTTGAGCATTTCACATATTATAAGGCCCAGTCCACGTGCCGGGGCATGTTTTAGTGTGAATGTATTTGTATGGTTTTCTACTTGGATGAGAATATAAAGATTTACGTTTTCTTGAAGATGTGTATTTGCTTTTACATGTAAAACGTTCAAGTGTATCGTTGTTTAAAAAAATTAGTTTGTATAGTTGTTGGTTACCTTCATTTTCTCTGCTTGATTCGTTAAAATTTGTAATTTCTTTTAAAGAAAGTCATAGAAAATGAAAAGCTTATTCAAAATCTTTAAAAATCCGATTTTGAAAATTTGTGCTAAATAAAACATCCTGATACCTAAATTTGAACTCGTGAGTTTTTCAAAACTGAGCCGATTTTCAGACGAGAGCGTATGACACATGAGCCGTCTGAAAATCAGGCTACCAATATGTTGCAGATTTTTTGAAAGATACTCGTTCAAATTTATAATCGCTAATTGCACTTGAAACCATATGATTACCGATACTTATATTAAGTGTTTAAAGCGAATGTACATATACTAATAGTAGATAAGAAAGTATATTACCCTTAATTCGAAGTCTTGCCGAAGTCCAGTAACTCTCTCTAGTGACTAGTGACCGGGTGCTTGTGCTTTTAAGCAAAAAAAAAAAAAAAATAGCATCGCTACTTCTTGAGTGGCAGATGCCACTCAAACAGGATTAAACTATTGGTCTACTCTTAGAACACAACGAGTTCGAAGGTGCACCCACCTGACGGTCACTGGGTGGGGTCTTAGTTCTACTCTAATACAATCAGAAATATATTCTTACAAGCTATGTCAGTACTCGAAAACTCTGAGTGAGCGATTTTAAATGCAAAGATATATCGTGCACACTTTTCCTTAAGATCTCGTCAACAGATTATCATATATTAAACATACTCTTTTCGGTATAGTTGGATATGCCGATGTATAGTCACAGTGAACTGGTTTTAAACAATAGACCCTTACTTAGTGCCAGACATAAGCATATCCCCGGGATCAAATGTCAATCCCTATCGACAATGGTCATGCCAACCAACACTAGGGTCGCTGGAAAAAAAAACGTTCATCGATAATTATATATTAAGAAACAGAATATTACATGGTCGCTTGGAGATACAAATTTTATATCTCCGCGCTATCCTCTATATTTTTGATTAAAATAGAACAAGAATGGTGAAAAATGTGCGGCAAGAAAGTTGAGGATTCCGGTTGTGTTTTGCATAGGAGAATGTTGGTCTTTTTCAAAGAAATACTCAATAAGCTTTTGCTGTACGTTGAATGTTTTCATTAAATAGAAATCATTTAAGTTGTTTTCCTATACAAAACCGCATGTAAATTGTATTTCAAGATCACGCGCGCACGGTGTAAATTCTGTGTCAATATCGTGTAGTAAGGCCCTGTTTACGAGGAGGGAGGGTTGACCCTACAGCTAGGGTAACCATATCCGAGTACTAGCCATAGTAGTTATCCTACCGCTAGGATTGTGTTTTCCATTTTAAACGGTTTTGCCAGGATAACTCGCCTACTGGGACAACTTTACTGTTGACGAAGCCTTGAGTGGTCACCAAACAATTGATTTGACTCGAGGGGAAGGGTACCCTGCGAGAAGATTCTTCTTTTAACCTCCTCCCAGAGTCTTCTTCCTTCTCTCTCTCTCGGGGAGGAGGTTAAAAGAAGACTCTGCTCGCAGGGAAGGGGAAGGGTAACCCTAGGATAACTATAGCTAGTACGATAGGGTTACCCTAGCTAGCTGTAGGGTCAACCCTCCCTCCTCGTAAACAGGGCCTTACAGAATGTACACGATATTGACAAAGAATTTACACCGTGCGCGCGTGATCTTGAAATACAATTTACATGCGGTTTTGTATAGGAAAACAACTTAAATGATTTCTATTTAATGAAAACATTCAACGTACAGCAAAAGCTTATTGAGTATTTCTTTGAAAAAGACCAACATTCTCCTATGCAAAACACAACCGGAATCCTCAACTTTCTTGCCACATTTTTCACCATTCTTGTTCTATTTTAATCAATCATATAGAGGATAGCGCGGAGATATAAAATTCGGCTAGTACTTCATGTAAGCCCACTTGAAATGGACTCTATTCTTTATAGCCGTTCTTTTGAAGTTTTTGTATTATTAGTCACAATTTGTTCATCTTTTCAATGTGGTATAAGTACGCACATTGCCAACATGACAGATAATACAAAAACTTCAAATAGAACGGCTATAAAGAATAGAGTCCATTTCAAGTGGCCTTACATGAAGTACTTACCTAAAATTCGTATCTCCAAGCGACCATGGTGATGTAATATTCTTGGCTTGCAATCAATCCCTTGAGAATCAAGAGATAAAGACACGGCGGCCATGTTGGTTGAACAAACAATAGACACTAATGAGCAATCTTTTGTTGAAGTTGAACCAAGATGGACGCCGTGACGTGTATTGCAAACCAGCAATTCTGTTTTTTAATATATAATTATCGATGAAACATTTTTGTTTTGTTTTGAAGTAATTTTTACTTTACGATATGTTATTTTCACGTCAGAAGATATCAATTTTTCGAAGAAGAGAAATATAGATATTTCATCGATAACTATATATTTTACATACTCTTTTCGGTATAGTTGGATATGCCGGTGAGATGTGTACTAGTCACCGCAGTGAACTGGTTTTAAACAATAGACCCTTACTTAGTGCCAGACATAAGCATATCCCCGGGATCAAATGTCAATCCCTATCGACAATGGTCATGCCAACCAACACTAGGGTCGCTGAAAAAAAAACGTTCATCGATAATTATATATTAAGAAACAGAATATTACATGATCGCTTGGAGATACAAATTTTATATCTCCGCGCTATTCTCTATATTTTTGATTAAAATAGAACAAGAATGGTGAAAAATGTGGCAAGAAAGTTGAGGATTCCGGTTGTGTTTTGCATAGGAGAATGTTGGTCTTTTTCAAAGAAATAGTCAATAAACTTTTGCTGTACGTTGAATGTTTTCATTAAATAGAAATCACTTAAGTTGTTTTCCAATACAAAACCGCATGTAAATTGTATTTCAAGATCACGCGCGCACGGTGTAAATTCTTTGTCAATATCGTGTACATTCTGTAAGACCCTGTTTACGAGGAGGGAGGGTTGATCCTACAGCTAGGGTAACCCTAACCGAGTACTAGCCATAGTTATCCTACCGCTAGGGTTGTGTTTTCCATTTTAAACAGTTTTGCCAGGATAGCTCGCCTACCGGGAAGCCTTGCGTGGTTACCAAGCAATTGAGTTGACTCGAGGGGAAGGGTAACCCCAGTCGAAGAAACAGTTTCGCTTGTAAACCCGGGCTATATCTTTGACCCTGGTACTAGGGCAACCCTTTCCCCTTGTAAACATGGTCTACATTTACATTGTTGTGGACATTTACACAGAACTTGGTCATGCTTCCATTCAACAGAAAGTCAATTGAAGTTTTGCAATTAGTCATGTATTTTACTTAATTAAGGGCGATCATTACAGGTTTAGTTTCTGGGTAAGATTTGTCAGTGATTCAATCCTAAAGTGAATTGGCGTCTCTCTTTTCAGGGCATAGTACACCGTCGTACACGCAGCCACCACGACCATTTGAGACGTAACATCCTCTACAACGTGTGCCATCGATGTCAGGCTTGGCGTCTCTCTTTTCAGGGCATAGTACACCGTCATACACGCAGCCACCACGACCATTTGAGACGTAACATCCTCTACAACGTGTGACATCGATGTCAGGCTTGGCGTCTCTCTTTTCAGGGCACAGTACACCGTCATACACGCAGCCACCACGACCATTTGAGACGTAACATCCTCTACAACGTGTGACATCGATGTCAGGCTTGGCGTCTCTCTTTTCAGGGCACAGTACACCGTCATACACGCAGCCACCACGACCATTTGAGACGTAACATCCTCTACAACGTGTGACATCGATGTCAGGCTTGGCGTCTCTCTTGGTGTTAGGTTTGCATGCTACGGTTACTGCTTGCAGAGCAATAATGATTACGAGATGCAGGTTCATCTTCTGTGGATGGAAAGTTGTTTTTATAGTTATAAGTCATACATTGTATGAAGAAACAAGCCAAAGTGTGAGCAAGACAATTGTTTTTTTTAGAACTGAAGACAACTACTGCGATCGAAGGTAGAAAGACACTGATCTGAAATGAAATTTGAAATGTTACAGCTGTTCAGTCTTGACATGCACTTGCAAGGCCGTCTCGCCAAGCGTAAAAAGACTAGGAAAAAATACCGAGCCCAGACGTGAATCTGAATTGAAGGCCCGTACTTAATTGTTTCGGAGTCCTGCAAAAAAGATGCGCGCTAAAAAAGATGTTACTTATCAAAATCCACTGTACAGGAAGAAATGGAGGATCTGTACATCTTACCACAATCCTTTGCGCGCATAGACCACTTTAGAACCGACCGAGCATTAGAAATGTGAAACAACAACAATTCATTGTACCCACAATTTGCATAAAAAGTTCCATGAATACTAAACAGAAAAAGAAATATTGAAGGGTATACCAACTTAAATTCCAAAAATAACTATAAAGCTGAACTGAAATAATTGAAGCTATTACCTGATGTATTTACGTGCCAGGAAGTTTGTATGAACGAATGCAACGATAAGAAATGAAACTATTAGTTTCATCGTGTAGTAGAATTCTTCGTGAAACTTGTATTTCGAGACGAGTTTCAGCTGCTTCTGATCAAGTTTCAGCTGTATGTTGTTACATGGTACAATGTTTAATGAACCTGTCTTACATGTGGAAGTTTCACCTTGTAAAATGACCTTTAACAAGTTTCCCCTATTTTTTTTTCTAGAGAATTTCAATTAATTTTCATTTAATTTTAAGTTCAGATGTTGTGACAGTCGGTACGTAAAATAATTAGAGAAATAAGAGCTTTCAGTTATAAACAATCACTTCTTCCAACAGTAATGGACGCTCGGTTGATTGTTCATTATGTTTATTATTATTATTATTATTATTATTATTATTATTATTATTATTATTATTATTATTATTACTGTATTATTATTATTACTGTATTATTAATATTACTGTATTATTAATATTACTGTATTATTATTATTATTATTATTATTATTATTATTATTATTATTATTATTATTACTGTATTATTATTATTACTGTATTATTATTATTACTGTATTATTATTATTATTATTATTATTATTATTATTATTATTATTATTATTATTATTATTATTATTATTATTATTATTATTATTATTTATTTTTATATTATTATTCAGATTTCAGGTCCCGAGTAATCTCACCATGAATTGAAACTCGGACCCCCTTCTATTTATTGAACTTTTAGAATACCGGCTCGTAGCATAGTTAACGTACCAAGTACTCACCTTAGATTCTAGCTCCTGAAAAAGAAGATCGTTTCTTACCTCAACATTTACTGAGAGGTCACCGTCTTTCACACTCTTACATACCAAACTAGTAGCATCATTACCCAGACTTCACGGTAGTCCTTATACTGTGACGTCACTGCAAAACGTCATTACTTTTTTACCATTTTGCATGGGCTATAAAAATGGCCATTCTGGACGATTTTGCATGGGCTATAACCCACTAAGATTGACCATTCTGAACGATGTTTGACCATTTTGTACGCGCTCTGCCCACTACGCAAAATGGCCATTTTGGTCGAAAATGCACGGGCTTTGGTCGACTTGGGCCATGCAGGAGCATGGGCATATTTTGACCATCTTACATGGGTTATCCAAAACCAATAGCCCATTTAATCCCAGTTGCGAATAGGATGGAAATTATCTGGTTAAAATTAGCCGGGAAAATTACGTTCCAAGATTTCCAACCATCCGTCCGCCCGTCCATCCCTCCCTCAGTTCCATCTAGAGCCTGACAGGCCAGGCATGAAATTGAGGCTATTCTAAAAAGTGCGCCCGCGATGACAAGTTGATTTGTTTTCCAACAAAGAACGCGGTCAATCATGTCAACATGGCAGCCAAACACTGGCAGGAAAGATTCCTTTCTCGTATTTTTCACCTTTTTATAACAACAGGAATCGTTCTGATCTTACTCTTGAAAGACACGGGTAAGTCAACAACTAAAAGCACCAAAAATACCGTCAAAATCGCCACCAGATCTTGAGAGATTTACTCTTTTATCAACAGAATTGAAGCGCTCTGCCTTTGAAGGACGATGGTTTTACGTGTCATGTTTTCTTGGCGTTGTCGTTATTGGAATGGTATTCTATTTTGTGGCGAGTTTCATCGATCCTGGATACTTGGAGATGAAGAATCAAAACAGCATTCTAGTTTCTTACGAGGTAATTTGCAGATCCAATGAACAGATTGCTGTAGATCGACTTTTTTAACTTTACTAGCTATGTAGTAAATATTCAACTGAGTGGGGTGACCTTTATATAGTAGCACGTTAGAAGTCTCAAGTTGCTTCATGAAAGATCAAAAACCCAAGAAGTTCCTGGCGAAAGAAAATCCGTTTGTCATAAATTTATAAAACCCTGACGACTGGAGTGTATAGCAAGTGATTTGGTGGTGATATTTATTGATAAATTATTGAAGAATTGAAGACATTCCTTGTGTGCTTTGAAAATAATATTCCAATATTCTACCTCCAAAGAGCAAATGATAGCTTATTTAAACCTTTAAACTGACAATATTTGTCCCCTACTTTTTATATGTACATATTGTATACATGTAGCAATTTTACTTTGAAGCTGGTTTCCATGAAACTGTAGCAGCATACATATTGTATATGTATATACTAGACAACAATTCACAATAGTTAACAATGTGAAACCCTTGTACAATGCTCTTCAGCTCGAATACATGTACGTTTCAGAAAATTCATAACATCACTCATAACTTCTTGTAGCCTGCGTAGCCCGGCGCAGGGGAAAAAGGAGGGGAAGAGAGCCCTGGGAAGCGGAGGGAAAGGGGGAGGAGGGGACTGGGGAGGAGAGGAGGGAGGGAGCGCCTGCAATGGTCCTATTGTTTACGCGTTATCCACCTCTCGTCAAATGTCAATGGTGCTTGTCAAAAATTATCCAATCTGACAAACTTCCATTTGCTGTCAAATAATTCAAATGGCTTTCTCAGTTGAAATCGAATAGTACTGTGGTAGCTAGAGTACGGGCACAATCTAGACATAGATTTTAATATTTGACCGCTAGAATTTAAGAGTAAATATGAGAAGCTAGCGTCTTCAAAATAAAATGAAGCATATTACATAAATATATTTAAGCCTTCCATACAGAAGTAACTTGTACTAGCCGAAGGCCTTAGTGAAATCGGGATGACTGTCCGTTTGAAGTCCCTGAACAGTCTTGTGCTTTGTAAACCGTAGCTTTGACAATTACTGCCAATGTCCGTGGTACATTTGGCAGCTGAGGACAATCAAATACTTTCCAGAAAGTAAATCATCTATAAACCAGTATCAATGTGTTCCACAAGCCGGAGAGAGAAGAAGCCGTTAGATGTAACAACGCTACTATTACGATAATAAATCCTTTGTGGTTATTTGTTGTTGTTATAATTATAGTACCAGAGCTAAATTTACAACGTCTGCTAAATACTGCTCATCGTCACTCGACACCTTCACCTTCTCAACCAATAGGAATTTTCCGGCCACTGAGAGCCCGGAAAATAATGTGTAAACAATAGGACCATTGCAGGCGCTCCCTCTCTCCTCTCCTCCCCAATCCCCCTCCCCTCCTTTCCCCTCCTTCCATCTCCTCCCCAGTCCCCATTCCCCTCCTTTTTTTCCCCAGCGCCGGGCTACGCAGGCTAAACTTCTTGTCACACATATAACAGTTCCCTTAGATCTTTAAACAGCTGGCGCATCTACATTGTACACTGTACTTAACATTTTTTTATACCTTAGTATACAAGCAAAAGCAAATTTCATAGACAGCTACTTTTTCCTTTTTGCTGCCTTTTTGCTAATCTCCCTCACATCCGTCTTTAGTTCCGTCACACAACGCTCTCCTCTCGGCGGCCCACTGACGGCTGCTTAAACCCGAACAACAATCCTTTCCCGGATTTAACCAATGACACAGTGTGGCTTTCATAATCAGAAGTCAGTCGCGCCAAAATCTTTTGAACAATCATAGCTTGTCTTTTATTGATTCTTTCGAGTGATCAAATAACTAGTCTCCTCAAAGTTTTTAGAATTCCTGGTGTAAATCATCACTAGAAGTTGGCACAGACAACTATTAATAGAGAAATATCTGTTCATAAATCTAGGCTTTGGGAAATCACTGATCTATCAAGTTCTTTGACTTCTTCCGTTCTTGTTTGATCGATACACGAAGTGTTTTTAAAAAAACTCAAAAAGTCTGGTCATATTGTTGTTGTTTTCCCGCTGATTTATAGCTTCATGAAAGACCAAGTACCTGACAGGCCTAGGATTGTCTGCAGTCTGCATGAGCAATGTACAGACAGAGGAGAAACGTTAAAGATCGAGAAGGGAGATTATTCAATTTTTATTATTCAACTGAAATTGTATACGGCTCGCCGGAAGCGAGGCTCACGTACGAACGTTGGCATGCTGTGTTGAGTAGCGACGTATATTTCTGACCTGTGATTGGCCTATTTCAAACTATGTCAACCGACTGATTGCTTGGGTGATAACAAAGGGAAAGGAATGTTGTTCGGGTTTAAGCAGCCATCAGTGGGCCGAGAGCGTTGCGTGACGGAACTAAAGACGGATGCGAGGGAGACTACCTTTTTGCAATCTTGTACTGAGAACCCTACCGCAGTCCTAGGAATGGTTGGGACAGTCACTTAATTCTTGTTCATTGCAGACCACCATAAACAGGTTCCAAAATACATGTAGCCAGAGTAGACTGTGAACAGTCCCTCTTTTCCCTCCAGACTCAGTCGAACGAGAGAGAAACAATCCTGGACGCGCGAGGATTCCTCTCCTTTCTCCCCGCTCGTCCCCATTCTCCTCACGTCCACGGGATTCCGTCTTCACTGAGTTTGGAGGGACTGTTCGCAGACTAAGCCAGAGAGGAAGAGAATACCATGAGAGAAAGTGAAATGCAAGGAAAAACAGAGAGGTTCTCCCTCTTGTTAGTTCTCCTTTCCCTCTTCTCTACGATACGACCTCGACAGTCTGTTCACAGGCTAATCTAAACATCATTTATTGTGACATCGTAGAAAGCCGAAGCTGAAGCAGAGAGTCAATCTGAAGAAGATGAAAACACAGAAGAAACATGTAAAATTCTTGCCAGCCCACCGTTTGGGAGCAGACTACGTCGCTGTGGATACTGTGCACTGATGCAACCACTGAGGGCAAAGCACTGCGAGGATTGTGGGAAATGTGTACGTCGATATGACCATCACTGTCCCTGGTTGGGGACTTGTGTTGGCGAAAGGAACCATAAGTTTTTTTGGTGTTTTTTACTCTCACAGAATATAATTATTTCATGGTCACTTTATATAATTTGGTAAGTTATTATCAAGATTTGGTTTAATATTTAACCATGGTTTCAAGATATGTGTAAGCTATTGGCCATCACACCAACTACAACTTCTCTATTTGCAATTCTTTATTATTTTTTTCAAACCTTCTAAATGACAACTCGGAACCCCTTAATTCATCCTTGATAAAAAAATTGTTATGGCCTTTAGCCCAAGTCCCTATTTTCAAATCAACCCTCCCCTCTCCTCTCTCTCCTCTCCTCCCCTCTCCTCCCTTCTTCTCCCCTCTCCTCCCCTCTCTTCCCCTCTCCTCTCCTCCCCAACATTCTGGATCTCTCCCAGAGGCTTATTCATAATCATCATTGCTTTTGTTTAGTGGAAATTATTTGAATTGTTTTTCCACTAATGTCAATGATTTCCTTTCTAGGTCTGCTTTAATACACAAGAAATCCTGGTACGATTGGTTTCTGTCCAATGCACTCTACATCGTTGCCATGGTAGTTCTTGTAGCAGCTGGCATTGTAGTATTTCTACTGTTTTGTTGTCACACATTCTTAATGATGACAGCACAAACAACATGGGAATACATGTCAAGATCGCGGATATCATATCTGAAGACATTAAGTGAAGATGACAATCCCTTTGATCAAGGCTTCTTTTGCAATATTTACAAATTCTTATGTTCTTGCCGGGTACAAAAGTGGGAAGTACTCTTACGACAGAGAGATCGGTGGGCATAAAGACAACAAGTTTTAACACTATTTGGATTTGCCACGATAGAAAGAAATGGCAGAACCAAACTGAAATAGGATAATTTCAACTGACCCACAGTCAACTTTTTGGTCTTAGGATGACCATTCTTCTATATATCACCTTACTCTCTGATGACCTCTTTGGAAACAGGTGTATGTTATCTTGGGTGATGATGTAACGCAGGATGTTGAATCATACCCAAAATAATTAGCAATTATTGGACGAGGTTGAGCAAAATATTGTGATTTGTCGGTGGCAAGCAGAATAATTATTTGCCGATGCCGAAGGCAGACACTGACAAAATCACAATATTTTGCAAAAACCAAGTTCGATAATTGTTTTATCATGCACGTTATTTTCTCTCACCTAAAGCAACAACTCTGGAAAAATCGAGCTGCCATTGTCGAGGAGAACGAAAACACTGTCTTATTCGTAGGAAGTTATCTGCAGTGACGTAGTCATCTCTCTACCAATGAAAATCCCGGAGAAGATATTGCTCCATGTACAATGTACATGTATGTGTTAGGTCTGATGGTCTAGATTTAACCAAATAATGAACAAATAATCACCTTTCTCTCTAATGACCTCTTTGGAAACAGGTGTATGTTATCTTGGGTGATGATGTAATGCAGGATGTTGAATCATACCCAAAATAAAGTAATATTATAAGATATTTCTCCATGTACAATGTACATGTATGTGTTAGTTCTGATGGTCTAGATTTAACCAAATAATGAACGGATTGAACTTGGACTCATGCAATGCTGTTTGCTAGTTAATTGTCATCTCAATACACCTCCCATGATCCCTTGTGGCATCAGAGAGCTTGAGGAACCCCATAAATACACTACGGTACAATGTATGAACTTGGATTAATTTGCAAGGTGGATGGACAACATTTTTTAGACAAATTGAAAACCTAAACAGACTATAAAAAGACAATGCATGATAATAGAGCAGCTTGATTGGCCAAACATAATTATCTACATCACTCAAGCAAGAACAATATGTCTGTATGCATACCATTAGACCCTTGGTCTCTATAGTATCATAACCATCTCACATGACCCTAGGGGGAAGGGAAGTAATAATTGTAGCCTATTTATGAATAATTCCGGCTGGGTCCAGTTGCATAAAATCTGTGTTTAATATATACATGCTTAGTGGAGCACTTAGATTGTGTTACAGGTTCTTACTAGCCTGCGTAGCAAGCAATTTTGGCTGCGTGGAAGTTGGGAGCGAGAGTAAAAAAAAAGAAAAAACTTCCGTGCAGCCCAAAAACACTTGCTATTTGCACGCTAGGTTCTTACAAGGATGTTGCACAAAACTTTCTTGTCGCTCTTGTAACTTCTCCAAGTGGATTTAAATGGTCCTGCTTACAAGAATCTTATGATTTCGCACTTTTAACTAACAACTTCAGGTGTGTTATGCAACTGGTCCCTGGCCCTGGTTGTTCAAAGAGTGGATAGCACTATCTGTTGGATTAATCCTTATCTAGTGGATAAATGTATTAGATAACAGCATCAACTTATCCACTGGATATAAAATATCCACTCTATATTTTATATTCAATGGATTATTATCCCTGGCCCTGGTTGTTCAAAGAGTGGATAGCACTCTGTTGGATAAATCCTTTTCTAGTGGATAAATGTATTAGATAACAGCATCAACTTATCCACTGGATATAAAATATCCACTCTATATTTTATATTCAATGGATTATTATCCCTGGCCCTGGTTGTTCAAAGAGTGGATAGCACTCTGTTGGATAAATCCTTTTCTAGTGGATAAATGTATTAGATAACAGCATCAACTTATCCACTGGATAAGGGTTTAGATACTGGATAGTGCTATCTGTTGGATAAATCCTTATCTAGTGTATAAATGTATTGGATAACAGCATCAACTTATCCACTGGATATAAAATATCCACTCTATATTTGATATTCAATGGATTGTTAGTGCTATCCACTCTTTGAACAAACAGACTGTTTTAAAAAGGTGTTTTATAATGTCATGTTACTATAGATATTTAAAAGATTGTAATAGCTAAATATTAGAGAATAATAAACCTTGTTTGTATATATAATAACATCAAGCGAATATACCTGCTATTTATTCCTAAATAGCTTCAATGACATTCACAAAAAGTAGTTGACTAGACACTACTCCCTCTCCCTGTTAAAAGATAAGTATCAGAAAATCAAGGGCTGTTTGTTTCGTCCACAACTTTGAAATTCGTGCTAGTAAACTGAACAATTTTATCATAAATATCATGATTTTGTATGGTTGATTTTATAGAGAGAGAGCAATTCATTAAGAACATAGCAAAGTGTGACGTCACATGGTTTGCAGCCCTCGATTAAAATAGTAATGACCTTCAGCTTTCGGACACATTGTCCATCTTCAGGATGTGAAAGGTTTAAGAACCACGTCATAAAAACACTGAACATATAAACATAGCAACTAAAACAAACGCCAATCCCCAAGTGCGCGCAATACGCGTTATGTTGGACTCCCTGTGGTGCGCGCAATACGCGTTATGTTGGACTCCCTGTGGTGCGCGCAAGTTATATTGGGCTTCCTGTGGTGCACGCGGCCAAATTGAAGAAATATAGAAATAGATGACAGCGTTGTTTTGCCAGGTTTTTTTTTCTTTAAATAATTTTATAGTTTTGCCAGGTTAAAAAAAAAGAAACCTAGTCAGTTGTACGTAATGTGTCCCTAAGTCATCGCTATTAATGCCGTTTGGTTGATCTGTACAAGATTATTACTCTGTAATAATTCCAACCCACAAAAACACTTCAAAACTTTAATATATTACTACTCGATCATGACACGCTGTGATGAACAGCTGATATGAGCCTTCGAAATTATTGTTAACTAGACGCTCTTCTAGCGTGAAGTCGGGCTTCTAAATGAAATGTAACCTATTTGAACTAAATATAGATATCCTATAGTGCGATTTTCAGTGCGATTGAAACAGTTTTTGGTTGCTCGTCGTTGCATGACTCGAGCTCGATAGAACATGCTTTCCTTGCAATTTCAGTACTGCGAACTTTACAGTATATCAGTAAAAACGTTAATAGCCCGACTTCACGCTACTAGAGCGTCCTGTTTCAATCTAAATTTAGATTTAGACGAGAAAATACTTATATTTTGGCCCCTTGACCTCCGGTGCTTTCCCTGATTGGTTTGTGCTTTGTAATCTTTCTTGGCCAGACTTCATGTCTAGGTGCATGCGCTGTAGAACCCAATATGCTTTTTGGGGTCGACGAAGAAGAACGCTCTGCATTTCTAGAGTCGGGCTCCTTCCACAGGAAGCCCGACTAATTATAGTTTTTAAAGCATGATAAATGCCCGGGGGATGTTCTTCAAAGTAAAAAGGGTAGGGATGATCGTCGGAAAACCTCGAAAAATACTCTAAGAGAAGAAGAATTATTATATTAATGAATCGAAGGTATTTAACTTCGTCAGGCAAAGGAAATAGACGACAAACGCGTATTCAGACGTTTCGCCGGTGAATGCTTCATCAGTGGTATATTTAAAAAACTTACAATTGAATTCTGAAATACCCAATGGTATAATAATAATAATAATATAATAATACTTTATTATTATTATTTAGTATTAGGTTGATCAAACAATGCTTTATAGTTACAATACTGTATACCATTGGGTATTTCAGAATTCTAATGTAAGTTATTTAAGATAGTGATTTTCAGTTTAAATATACCACTGATGAAGCCTTCACCAGCGAAACGTCTGAATACGCGTTTGTCGTCTATCTCTTTGCCTGACGAAGTTAAATACCTTCAATTCATATATTACTGCCAGGCATGGCATCTAATAACTGTTCTTCAAATTATTATAATAATAATTATTATAATACCAAACCGTGAACAATTTCCCACCCCAAAAAATACCTAATGGTCTAAAAGTCACCCTAAAAATACCATCCGATCGCTCCCAGGGATACCGCTATTCAAGACGGAAAAATGTCAGATTTCGTTTTACCAACCCCTAAAAAATACCGGATCGCCGATTTCAAAAACGGCCTAAAAAATACGACAATCACCCCTACCACAGCCAAAAATAGGAAGAACCCCATGCACCCCCCGGATAAATATGCTTAAAAGACTGAGATCCGCTTCAGTCTTTTGTTAGGGATTATAGTGAACCTTTAGTTTGTTTTCGCTTTCAAACCATGCATTTATTATTATTCAAGGAAGCTAAACGTTGAAAATGAAAGTGCGTGAATAGAACTGAAATGGTTTTTCAAAAGTCCACCCGCAAGGAACAGTTTTGTCTTCGCGTAACGTGATAATTTATTATTTATAGAAACTGTTGACAGCGATTACTGAGACAACTGAACAAGCCAAAACAAGCATTTCAGTGCGTCACTTGTCTGGAAATTGTTGGTTGAACAGTCGCATGTTTATAAAACTCCACATAGTGAAAGCATATTAGCGTAGCAGAGTGAGTAAAATTAGACAAACTGCCGTTGAGAAAAGTATCAAAACGAAAGAGATAATTTATTTGAACAGTGTTTGAATACAAAGCATCGATGGGCTGTCTACTGTCTTGTTTCAAGAAACGTAACAAATCTGGGTAAGCATTAATTCGAAAAGTTTTTGTAAATTACACTTATTTCCTTACTACTACTACACTTACCACGATGCATTTTTGCTCTGCTGTAGTGCCGTGGAGTTGGGAGACACGACTTCTTCTGGTTATCGAGCCAAGATTGGTTTCTTAGATCGCTTTTCGCAGGAGAAGAAGTCAACTAAGTGTGGGTAGGTGCCAATTCAGTAGGTAGTTCAGTCGCAGAACCGTACACAGCACAGGGGTAAGGCGAAAACGATACCTAAAAGTGCTGAGAACTGTACTATTTTTGTTTATTTATTTTTGCTGTTAACTACGTACTACCCATTGAATTTTGGATTATGTGCGACCCTAAGCCGAACAGTCAAATATGAAATGGAATCTGAAAAGGGGAATCACCAATTTCGGAGTAGTCTTAGGAGTATTTTTTTGTCACTTTATGGGGCAAAATTTATTTCCGTTTTAAAGAAGAGCTTAGAAATGGGGGAAAAAGTCCTAAACTCATTTATAAAGGCCGTGAAAATATTCTGTAAGTTTACAAATGTCAATAATCAGCACAAGGGCGTTTTTTCATAATAAATGATTCCTGGGTTGACGTCATCTGATTTGCATACTGAGATTTCAACTGAACCTCTATGTGTAATAATAGTACCATATGCGTACAACTATATAATTAAAACAGGGACTACCGGTACTGACTATAACTGAAGCTTATGAGCAAAATAAATTATAATTAAAATGGAAACTACATCATGATTCTACGTATCATTTCAAATTATTAAGATTATAAAAAAACTGGTTTGTATCACTGGCTTGTATAACTGGTTTGTATAACTGGTTTGTATAACTGGTTTGTATAACTGGTTTGTATAACTTTTTTGCCATAACTGGTTTGTATAACTGGTTTGTATAACTGGTTTGTATAATAATAATAATAATAATAATAATAATAATAATAATAATAATAATAATAATAATAATAATAATAATAATAATAATAATAATAATAATAATAATAATAATAATAATAATAATAATAATAATAATAATAATAATAATAATAATAATAATAATAATAATAATAATAATAATAATAATAATAATAATAATAATAATAATAATAATAATAATAATAATAATAATAATAATAATAATAATAATAACTGGTTTGTATAACTGGTTAATATAACTGGTTTGAATAACTGGTTTGTATAACTGGTTTGTATATCTAGTTTGTATAACTGGTTTGTATAACTGGTTTGTATAACTGGTTTGAATAACTGGTTTGTATAACTTTTTTGCCATAACTGGTTTGCATAACTGGTTTGTATAACTGGTTTGTATAGCTGGTTTGTATAACTGGTTTGTATAACTGGTTTGTTTGGCCACAATTCAACGTTACAAAAGGTCAAGATTATCATATGTCAACAGTGACATCATCACCGATGATAAAGAATGGCGCCCAGTACCTTGGTTCGTTGTAACGTCCTTCTGATTTCATCTCCTTCATTGCTTGATGCAGACTTATACTTGCACTCTCTCCTCTCTTCAAATGGGAGTAGAATTTCGTCATGAAGACCATAGAAGCGTCGTCGTCAATGGCCCACAGTGACGCTACTACAGCACGGGCTCCTGCTGCAAGAAAGGCTCGACTCATCCCAACCACACCCTCAGACTTGATCTCACCACGACCACTGTGACAGCAGCTCAGCACAACTAACTGAGCTTTGATACCAATTTCTTGGACTTCTTTGATCGTTAACAAATAGTCCTTTTCCTCTGGAATACTTCCTTGCTCTTCTGTAGCAGCAGGACTTAATGCAATCTCTCCTTCTGCGCTTCCATGTGCAGCAAAGTGGATCACCGCCACACCTTCTCGTAGTCGTTGCTTGATGGCTTGTTTGGTTGCTTGTTGTCCTATTATTGCAGATATACCAAGTGTTTCGCTTATCCTTTCAGCCTCGCGTTCAGCGCCTGGCAATCGACTAAAGCGACATTTCTTACTCCTGAACATCACTTCTCCCACATCAGGATTTCCAACAATGAGCGCTCCAGTTGTGCTGTGTTGGTCTTCTGTTGAGTCAGTCAGGATTTTCAGGGCCTTTAATGATGGAGTAAGTCGAATGCGCTTGGAATCGGACAAGTACGACTCATTTGTGGAATCTCGTAGAGCTGCAAATGGTACCTTGAACAGAGGTCCATCAGGAATGATTACAATCTCATCCTGAGTGAGCTTGTCTTGTATCGGCGCCACTAATGCTTCAAAAAGGTATTCCAAGGGACGGTCACAGATGAGTTCGTTATCGTCGTAAACATTTCGGCTCTTGGCGTCTTTCTCCTGTTGATTATTCTCATTGTCATGGATTGGTTCCAGTGATCTGTCCTCAGATTGGAATCCCTGCCTGACCACCATTTTACCGTAGGCTTTGTTTACCATCTTTTCAAGGAAATCTTTCTCAAGTTGCTCGGCCTCATCTGCAGCGAATTCACTGGACAAGGATTCGATAGAATGGAACTCGCTTTCTTTCAAAAACACGGGGGTTTGTTGTGCCAAGACCCACATGTGTACCAATGGTTTTTCTCCTGTGACATAAAACAGCATGTCAAAACCGGAGGACGAGAGCATCTTCTCGACATCTCCATACAGTAGTGGGGGATTCCACGCACGTGTCGGAAAATATTTTTCATTCAAAAGATCCTCCAAGGCGCGAGCACGACCATACTCGGCAACAAGAAGAGCTTCTTCGATCTGCTCCGTTTTAATGCACACTTCAGTCAACATCTTGTAGGTTTTAATGAACGTGTCAAGAATGGAGATCTTCATTTCGTCCCTTCCTCGCAGAGATTCAAACAAATGGTCATAACATCTCAGACTTGCTCTTAGGCATTTCTCTGTTTTCTCTATATTGATTCGATAGTTCAAATCGTCACCATCTACTCGGTACTGGTTGCTTAGCTTGGAGTGAATTAGGCCAAGATCCATATAGGCAATAGCTTTTTCTCTTATGTCTCCTATTTCTGTCACTTTATCGAGAAAGGTTTTGGTGAGCTGGATTGCTTTTTCAAATTCTCCTAATGCCATGTAGCAACCGCCTAAGTTGCCAATGGCATTGGCTTCTCCATTCCTGTCGCCGATGATCTTGGCGATATCTAGCTGTTTCTCGAGATACGTTATTGCTTCGGCGTGGTTTCCTAACAGAAGATGGCCATTTCCTATGCCACCGTACGCATCAGCTTCTCCATGTTTGTCGCCTATCTCTTGTGCAATGTGTAGACACTTCTCGTGGTATTTAATTGATTCGCTGTAGTTTCCTAATGATCGAAGTACCTTTCCTATATTCCCATTTGCAATGACTTCAATGTCTCGGTAGCCATATTCTGAATAAATTTCGAGAGCCTTTTTGCAGTACTCCATTGCCTCGTTGTGCATTCCTATATGTATGTAGCTCCCTCCTATGAATGCGAGTGTTGATGCTTCAACATACTTGTCGCCCATCTCTTGAGCGATGCTTACTGACTTTTGGAAATTGTTTATTGAGTCGTCGTACCGTCCAAGCATGTCGCAAACATTTCCAACGTTTACACAGGTTTTTTGCATTTGTAGTTTATCTCCTATTGCTTCTGAAATGGCAAGTGATCTTTCATAGAAACTAAGAGCCTCGTCGTCATAGCCACCTCTCAGGTAGGCTTTGCCTAAATTCGTATAGGCTCCGCTTTCTCCGGGTTTGTCTTGTATCTCTATTGCGAGGCTTAGGTGTTTCTCGTGATAGTCAATTGCTTGTTGGAAATCTCCTTGTGAAGTGCAAACGTTTCCCATCCCTTGATAAACATTACATTGTTCTTGTTGATCATCTAGACTTTTAGCTATTTCAAGACTTTCTTTGAAACAGCTCGTTGCCTTGTCGTACTGTGCTAAATGCCAATAGGCGTATCCCAGACGTCGAGAAGCCAGTCCTATCTCTTTTAAGTCACATAGCTCAACTGCAATTTCAAGAGCTCGTTGGTGGTACTTGATCGCTTCGTTATAGTCATTCAATGAATCATAGGTGCTTCCCATATTGGCATTAGCTATGGCTTCTTCTTTTAAGTTCTTGAGCCAGGTGATCCCTGGTCCTTTGATGTATTTCTGGACATCTTTCAAAGGCTCTAGCAAGTCCCCCAATGTTTGGTAGGAACGTACTGCAATTTCTTTGTAGCTCATTTCACTTTGAATCTCTTTTATCCTCAGACAGTTCTTATAGCATGTAATTGCGTCGTGGTATCTTCCTAAGTAGCAATAGTCGTTTCCCAGGTAGTCGTACGCATTTCCTTCTTTCCGTCTGTTGCCAATCTCCTTTGCAATGTCGAGACTCTTTTGGTGACACTTGGCTGCTTCTTCGTACTTCTTCATTGCCGAGTATGCATTTCCCATCTTGGCATTAACGACTCCTTCTGCATTCCTGTCACCAACCTCTACAGCAACATCTTTGCACTTTTCATAATGCTCTATTGCCTTGTCGAACTGCCTCGAAGATGCGTATGCATCTCCTGCATTTGCACACTTGACCATCCACTCTCGATTCATGGTTTTAGTTGAGTGTAATTGCGAAGTCGTAGATATTTAACTCACTTGTAAGTAGTGGTAACAGATCTTGATATCTGGTGGTAAAAAAGCAATGTAAATTACCTTATGCATGTATATACTTTTAAGCCAATGTTTTGGTACTATATACCCCCCTATATGTGACCAGGGATGCTTTCCATTTGTTCAATAAATTCGGTTGGGGTGACCGATATGCATAAATACAGCTTATTAGATGTTTTCTCGGGTATTACGGGCTGATATTTTACGAGTTGCGAATGTATTTTTCCGAGCCCGCATGGCGAGGAAAAATGCGAGCAACGAGTAAAATGTCAGCCCGCAATACCCGAGAAAACATCTAATAAGGGATTTATTATATAACTGCGATGTAATTTTATCAGGATATTGTTTTTTGAGTTGTGAACAGGGCATTACGGATTTCTACAGGGCATTAACACCTCATATCGGCCCTCAAAAATGACCAAATTTGGTACAATTACGTCACAGTTATATAATAATGGTAGATATGTTATGGGGGAGTGCTCTCGGTAGGCTTGTATCGGTTCTTTTTGACAGACTTTAATAAAGCTCTGGTTGACTAGTACTAATTACAAATTGAGGTGCGGTCACCTTTATAGTGACGCGCACTAGCTGTCTATCGTTATATTAATGTCAGTTGGATCTAGGTTCGTGATTGGCTATATACTACGTAGTTCTAGATTACAATTGGGCAATACGCAGTTGATTCATAGAAATAATCTGAAGATTTTATATAGTTAACTTCTGAAATACTGTAACAAGGTTATGTTGCTGGATAGTGAAAATTATAAGTTATCTGATCGACTGTGGCAAAATATTGTAAGTGGGAAATAGGAATAAGAAGTTCTGACGAAGTATAGTGTCTTTGGGTGTGGTAGATAATTGTGTGTTAACAATGCTAAAATAGGAGGAGACTGAATGATCAGAAAATAGGAAATTGATCTAGAATACAATCTGGCATTAATGGAACTAAAGTCTTAATATGATTGACTTAGCTTATCAATAAATGAGAGGAATGTAGTTGTTTAATCTAAAGGTGTTTTGAGAATATACAGCAATTACTGAATAGTGTCAGTAAAATTAGTAATTATGTTGTGTAACAGATATAGATAGACTTTCCGGCCCACTCACGTAGCAAACCAGATGGAATGGGAGCTTACCATTAATGCTTTGATCCGGTTTGGACTTGGAATCAGTGTATATATTCTGTGGGATCCCTGACAGAACTGGAACCGAGAAATTCTACGCGATTCCATCAAATGGTTCAGAAATTTCCAGTTGGTTCGTTCCAACCGGAATAGTGGACAACCTCTAAAGCTCGTCCCGACGTTTCGGTTGGCCGGAATGTCTGGAAAATTAACCATACCATTTAATTCCCAACCAAACTTACTGGTTTTTCGAACAAATGGAAAGCACCCCATGCAGGTAAAAAAGAGACGTTATTTCAGTTAAAAGTCTTTTAGAGACACTACTATTTCTGAATTATCAGTATAGTATTTAGGAATTTGTCTTTTACTCAATCTAGCTGAATACCGCAAATCCGGCTCTAATAAGCGCCCTCTAATAAGCGCCCCCTCTAATAAGCGTCCCCCTCTAATAAGCGCCCCCTCTTCCCACCCGTCGCTTTCTTAATCACGATAATCAGGGGGGTTATATGATTAAGATGATACAGTAAAAAGAATACACCACAATTCAAGCCGATCGACCAACGGTGTTAAACGTTTTGCATTATTTTACACAAAATGTTTAATAACCTATAAAATATACACGCTTTTGAAAGTGACAAACTAGTTTCTTTTCTTCCAAGTCAGACATTGTCATTTCAATATCCATGTGTTTGCAGAGTTCATGTACACGCAAGATTTGTTCTGTAATTTTAGTCCTCAGTTGCCTACACCCTTTTTGCCAAAATTTGAAATAAGCGTCCGGGCGCTCATTAGAGGATTTAAGGTAAGCAGTTAATTAGGAGAATGTTTCTTGTGTTGCAAGAATGTTACAATATTTCGCGGTGTACGAGTAAATTGAGTGCGAACTTAGAACACATGAGATTTCCTAGAATGCGTAAGCAAAAAATTACGCAATACCCCTACCTAGTTATGTACTTCTAGTCGGTATAGTATCGCGATTCTCATAGATTTGAGACGCCATTAGTTTCCGATAATGTTGACCTAAGATAACCGCGTGAAATGTGATTGTATTTCATCGAATTTGTAGCCTGCGTAGCGACTCTCTTTTCCACTTGGAAACTGGTTTAGGAAGGGGAGGGGAATGGGGAGAGGGAAAAGAAAAGAGGGGAAAGGGAGGGAGAGAGCCCCTTCCTTTTTCCTTAGCATGCTTTTCCCCTTGTCCCTCCTGTCCTCCCCAGTCACCCATCCCTCTCCACATGACGATGGTTATAATGCTCGTAACAATGAACAGAAGGTCATTGTTCCTTGGGTAGTCACTTATGGTCCGGCTTCCAGGGGGAAAAGGGGATTTTATTAAGAAAGGGTCTAAATTATTAGACAAGTCACCATCATCTTGGCAAACGTTAGGAGCCAAAGTTATGCTGTGCTCACGGAGGGCACCTAATCTTGAAGATATTTTGTGTAAGCGGAAACACTTCTCACTATCTGTACCAGGAGAAAGGCTAGGTAGCCACCCGTGTGGAAGTAACAGGTGTGCATCATGTAGTTTAACAACCTCCTCTGACACCTTTAACAGCACCAGTGACGGTCGTACATACAGTGTACGGTGCAGGGCCACTTGTACTTCCAGGTGTGTGGTGTATCTGGCCACATGCATCTACGTATTATATACAATATGTAGGCAACACCACACAGATGTTACGTGACAGAATAACAGGCCATCGTAATAGCAAAGCTTCAGCGCTCTATATCAGTAATATCTCGCCCAACATGAATCCGAGTTTAATAAGTGTTTTAAATTTACTGTGATCAGTCAGTTATACATCACCCAATAACTTATTGGACGTAGAAACGGCATGGATAAATAAATTACGTACAGGGGAGCCGGAAGGCCTCAATTGGCCATTATAAAAAAAAGCAGGGGACTGGGAACGAGTTTATTAGAATTAATGTAATTACGAAATTAAGTTTATGACATGAAACAACATGCTGAAATTATCATATGTGCAAAGTTTGATATGATTTGAGTGAATTCTGTCGGAATTATAAACTTTTGAAATTTTGAGATTTTACAGTGAATGTATGGTTTGGGTAGACAACGTAAAATGGGAAAATGTACATCTTTGATGCCCTCTAGCATCGTCAATATTAAGCCAAAGTTCACCAAACTTTCCAGATTAGCTAAGTTGATCTGCTCTGTCAGAAAATGATGCCCACTTTTGCTAGTTTCTTATTGAATTAGTTTTACGGACTTGGTCCCAGTCCCCTGCTCTTTTTTGTAATAGCCAATGGAGTGAATCCCTGTGCACTACACACAGGGATCCCCTAGGTGTTCGCTGCCATGCTATCTAGGCACATTTTAAATGGACGTTTGCGGGCAATATACCTTTTTACCGATACGGCGGCCATATTGAATTATGGGATGCCCAGGGTGCAAGCTAGTAACTATTTGGCCATGAAAAACTACAAAAACTTGATTTAAAGCAACGAATTTGTACAAAATTATACAACAATACACAACACATGTAGATAGTAAGTCATACCAATGAACACGTACTATGGTTAGAGTGAAATAGAATAATAATATATTGACGCGACTCCACGCTGTACAGTTTTTGGATCATTTGCACCCTGAGCATCCCATAATGTTTTAGCCAAAACAATAGAATCCAAAATGGCCGCCGTATCGGTAAAAAGGTCTATTGAAGTTATGATGTCAATTTTTTGAAACTTGGCATAAAGATACTCTATCGTATAAGAGTTAAAAATTGAACTAAAAAATGGGGGTCACCGTCTTCGTTTTTGAGCTACACGCTGAGCAATACTTATAATACTTCTAAATTAGAATAATTTTGAGGAGAAAGACGCGCGAATTACGATAAGTAATCGTGTCAAATGACATCATCAAAATTACATGAAAACGTTCTTCAAATTCTATTAATTTTTACCTGACATTGAATTTATTTGTAGTTAACATAATTGATTAAATATAAATTCAAAAACTGGTAATCCAAAGTATTTGCGAAGGTTTTAATTCGGGCGTTACCGTCAAATTGTGCGTCATTCGAATCCGTGGTAGGTCTCCCTCGCATCCGTTCTTAGTTCCGTCACGCAACGCGCTCGCAACACAAACGGCTGCTAACATGAGCCAAACATTCCATTCCCTTTGTTGAAGCTCAGCTGAGCTCAGCCAATCAGTTGAATGGTATTGTTCTATCAAAACCAATCAGAATTCAGATATGACGTCAAATTCCCGCGAAATAAAACTAAACATGATCCTAGTTGAAATTGACATGTTTGAGATGTGTGTAACTACGGCATGGCTTAGATTTCGTGGAGCATGAATGAAACCCCCAGAAAAGTGACCGAAAGCGGGGAAAAATGCTATCTCTGCTCGACATTGTGTTTTCCAAATAACAAAATCTTTATTTTCGGAAAAAGCTCTGTAAATATTTCGGGTCTTCTCAGTGCTGCCATAGATGTTGAAGTAAGCAAATTCTCACAAAGTGACGACTTATTCGTTATAATTTGCAAGAACGCGTGTTACCAACTTCTTTTGAAGTTCAAAAGATCATCAGAAAAACTTGCAAGCATCAAGGAGAAAGTTAAGGCAAAATTTAAGAGTGAAGGTCAAGTGAGGACCAAGAGATTACGACGTTCAGAAGAACAGCTAGAGAGGGAACCACAGCGTTCGCGAATTTTTTTTTGAAAAAAATTATGTCAGTCTTTCCCATATAATGTCATTTTTTTAATTTTAACATATTTTGAAAATCTTTATAGCACCTAAATTTTAAGTAGGAAAAAAATGTCACCGTCTTCGTGTCGGATATATTTTGACGTAAAAATCGAAAATTTGGCCGCCATTTTGAATTCCGAGGGGAGACTGGCTACTAATGAGAGTTCGTTTCTTTAAAAATCGCCTGCCTTTTGCGCTTTTCAAAATCAAAAAGCCGTTGAAAATTGAAAACATGTTAAGAAAGATAATTTAGATTCCAAATAAGGAAAAAATGGAAAACATTCCGAAAAATTTTTTTTGGGTCATTTTGACTTTCGGTTTTACCTCATATTCTCTCCTCTCCTCATATTCCTCCCGAATAATTAATTCGTTTTAGAAGTAAACCCCGTCCAGTCCTCATTGTCGGACTTTCACATTACTTCGTTATTACGAAACCAATCAAGGTGTTTACGAGTAACTATCAAATCCTTTAATCCTCAGTTAACAGAAGAAAGCTAACTAACAAAAGAAGTAGATTCGCTCAAGTTATGACGAGGTTTAAACTAATTAAGTCATAAACTAGGTAAAGATTAAGTGAACTGCGCTATTGCTCCATAACAGTACTTATATAAGTTAATTACGAGGTTTAAACTAATTAAGTCATAAACTAGGTAAAGATTATTAGTGAACTGCGCTATTGCTCCATAACAGTACTTATATAAGTTAATTACGAGGTTTAAACTAATTAAGTCATAAACGAGGTAAAGATTAAGTGAACTGCGCTATTGCTCCATAACAGTACTTCTATAAAGTAAAGTGTAAAACATGTTGATCATGACCGCATTGTTTGTAACTATTTTTGATGAGATACCATGGGCAAAGGTGCTGTTGCTTTCCCGCGCACTAATTTTCAAATACAACAGCTATACAGGGAGCGCGGTGCTACAGGTATTTTAGGCCCCTCAATAAAGGCTGCATGACTTTTCATATATACATCTTCTACACAAATTTCAGCCATTTTCAGGGATTTGAAGGCTTCAGCCCCAATAATATGAAACTGTACTCGCTCCGCGGTTCCTGTTTAGCTGCAGTGACGCGGTGATATGGATTTGCAGCAATCAAACACTCATCTAAACTATATCACTTGTACCGCAAGAGACGGAACAATTTTAAAATTGCATGTACAAACCTAATTCCACTGGAAGATGGAGTTCCTGTCGGGATTCTTGAAATCACAACGTACTTCAGAACTTACTTGCGGTGACCACGTTGTTGACCGATACCAATAAGCACTGGCCCCAAGGGAAACGGTGAGTTTTGTTTCCCCAAGACCGTCAATGTTCCCCGAGGCGTTTGTTATACCTCCCAACTCAAATAAAGAACATTGACTATACGTTTATCATGGTTGAGTTTATTGCAAAATGTCACAAGTGAAATGACCAAAATTATATCACAAATCTCAAGTACAAATGCTATGAACTTTGAGCTTTTGACTTTGATCTTTTGTCGCGTATAAGGCTTTGGATTTCTTCTTCTGTTCTCAATGCAAACCGGGCGGACATGACTACAAAATGACTCGTTCAGTATTCAAAGCAGAGTCCTTGTCCAAGAAGCCTTGAAGGTTTTATCATACCCTGAGTTCGGCAGAGATAGGGGAAAATAATAATCTCTGAATCTCAGAGTATCAATCAGTAGCAAGGACAGCAACTTCTCTTGAATTATTTTAAGACCCTGATTGATGGTCCGACGAGGCGACGACCAGGGGGTCGCGATAAAAGGCTGAAACTGAAACGGCGGAAAGCGGAAACGGCGGAAAGTGGTAAAAAGCTGAAACGGCGGAAAAGTGGTAAAAAGCTGAAACGGCGGAAAGTGCGGGAAAGTGGTAAAAAGCTGAAACGGCGGAAAAGTGGTAAAAAGCGGAAACCTTTCCATAATTAACTTTCCAGTGGTGTCACAGACCTCCGCTCGATCTTCGATACTCAGATGCTGAATTTTATTTCCTTAAAAGTTTGTATATGATCGAATTAAACATTTGGTTTTGCAGATTTTGAGCAGAAAATCTAAAATCGATCTATTCCAACGCGTGATTCCTCGAAGCTTTCTAGTCTAGCGTTACTCTATAAATCGACAGCATCTGTTCAACGTCTGGTTTACTGTCAAAGTCTTCAGTGAGCCTTTTATCTGTTTTATTGTAAAAAGAAGTGCTTATAGATATATTTCTCCCAGAGAATTATCCTCGTAAGAACAGCTATTTTAATACATTGGATGAAATTTTACCTCTGGCACCCATATTACAGTGCGAGAAATAGTTCAGAAATCGTTTATTGTTCGTTGAACAATCAGAAGCGAATCTCTAACTACAAAAAGTTTATCTGACTACAAATCAGTCGAACATCTTGCAGTTAGAGTCGTTTCTGATTGTTCAATGAACGATAAACGATTTCTGAAATATTTCTGGGTGCCGCCACGGTTTTTCGATTCGCACTGTAAGCAAAACAACTCAATTGTTCCCGATAGACTTATTTCATATTAGAAAGAGCTAGCAAGAGCGTACGGCCGATACATGCGGACATTGTTAAATGTTAGTATCACAAGTAACTCACCTTTTTGCAGTAGGACATCACACGTTCGAGCAGTTTAATTTATTAATTTACAAACATATACAAACTTTGAGCAGAAAATTTTCAGCTCAAAGTCTGCAAAACCAAATGTTTAATTCGATCATATACAAACTGTTAAGGAAATAAAATTCAGCATCTGAGTATCGAAGATCGAGCTGTGACACCACTGGACAGTTAATTATGGATAGGTTTCCGCTTTTTACCACTTTTCCGCCGTTTCAGCTTTTTACCACTTTCCGCCGTTTCAGCTTTTTACTGGCCACTTTCCGCTCTTTCCGCCGTTTCCGTTTCCGCTTTCCACCGTTTCAGTTTCAGCCTTTTATCGCGACCCGACGACCAAGAACTCAATAATATACTTAAAAACATAAATGCACAGATACCTCTGTGTTGCTACATTATTCAAACGATCGGCTTCTGTGCGTTACTTTTCTGGAAAAGCTCTTCAAACATAAACGCACAGATACCTCTGTGTTGCTACAGTATTCAAACGATCTTCTATGCGTTACTTTTCTGGAAAAGCTTCTTCAGACGTAAACGCACAGATACCTCTCCAAAAAATACTGGATCGCCGATTTCAAAAACGGCCTAAAAATCACGACGATCACCCCTACCACAGCCCCAAATAGTACTATATGCGTACAACTATATAATTAACACAGGGACTAACTATAAAAACTAACTACAAAATAACCTATAATTAAAATGGAAACTATATCATGATTCTACGTATCATTACAAATTATTAAGATTATAAAAAATCTGATTTGTATAACTGGTTTGCATAACTGGTTTTGTATAACTGGTTTGTATAACTTCATGGTTTGTATAACTGGTTTAAAAAAACTGGTTTGTATAACTGGTTTGTTGGATACAATTCAAAGTTACAAAAGGTCAAGATTGTCATATGTCAACAGTGACATCATCACCGATGATAAAGAATGGCGCCCAGTACCTTGGTTCGTTGTAACGTCCTTCTGATTTCATCTCCTTCATTGCTTGATGCAGACTTATACTTGCACTCTCTCTTCTCTTCAAATGGGAGTAGAATTTCGTCATAAAGACCATAGAAGCGTCGTCGTCAATGGCCCACAGTGACGCTACTACAGCACGGGCTCCTGCTGCAAGAAAGGCTCGACTCATCCCAACCACACCCTCAGACTTGATCTCACCACGACCACTGTGACAGCAGCTCAGCACAACTAACTGAGCTTTGATACCAATTTCTTGGACTTCTTTGATCGTTAACAAATAGTCCTTTTCTTCTGGAATACTTCCTTGCTTTTCTGTAGCTGCAGGACTTAATGCAATCTCTCCTTCTGCGCTTCCATGTGCAGCAAAGTGGATCACCGCCACACCTTCTCGTAGTCGTTGCATGATGGCTTGTTTGGTTGCTTGTTGTCCTATTATTGCAGATACGCCAAGTGTTTCGCTTATCCTTTCAGCCTCACGTTCAGCGCCTGGCAATCGACTAAAGCGACACTTCTTACTCCTAAACATCACTTCTCCCACATCAGGATTTCCAACAATGAGCGCTCCAGTTGTGCTGTGTTGGTCTTCTGTTGAGTCAGTCAGGATTTTCAGGGCCGTTAATGAAGGTGCAAATCGAATGCGCTTGGAATCGGACAAGTACAACTCATTTGTGGAATCTCGTAGAGCTGCAAATGGTACCTTGAACAGAGGTCCATCAGGAATGATTACAATCTCATCCTGAGTGAGCTTGTCTTGTATCGGCGCCACTAATGCTTCAAAAAGATATTCCAAGGGACGGTCACAGATGAGTTCGTCATCGTCATAAACATTTCGGCTCTTGGCGTCTTTCTCCTGTTGATTATTCTCGTCGTCATGGATTGGTTCCAGTGATCTGTCCTCATATTGGAATCCCTGCCTGACCACCATTTTACCGTAGGCTTTGTTTACCATCTTTTCAAGGAAATCTTTCTGAAGTTCCTCGGCCTCATCTGCAGCGAATTCACTGGACAAGGATTCGATAGAATTGAACTCGCTTTCTTTCAAAAACACGGGAGTTTGTTGTGCCAAGACCCACATGTGTACCAATGGTTTTTCTCCTGTGACATAAAACAGCATGTCAAAAGTGGAGGACGAGAGCATCTTCTCGACATCTCCATACTTTAGTGGGGTTTTCCTTGACACACTTGTCTCAGTCAGAGAATATTTGGCATTCAAAAGATCCTCCAAGGCGCGAGCACGGCCATACTCGGCAACAAGAAGAGCTTCTTCGATCTGCTCCGTTTTAATGCACACCTCAGTCAACATCTTGTAGGTTCTGATGAACGTGTCATGAAGGGAGATCTTCATTTCGTCCCTTCCTCGTAGAGATTCAAACAACTGGTCATAACATCTCAGACTTTCTCTTAGGCATTTCTCTGTTTCCTCTATATTGATTCGATAGTTCAAGTCGTCACCAACTACTTGGTGCTGGTTGCTTAGCTTGGAATGAATTAGGCCAAGATCCATATAGGCATGAGCTTCTCCTCTTTTGTCTCCTATTTCTTTCAGTTTCACGAGAAAGTTTTTGGTGATCTGGATTGCTTTTTCAAACTGTCCTAGTCCCATGTAGCAACCGCCTAAGTTGCCACTGGCATTGACTTCTCCATTCCTGTCACCGATGGCTTTGGCGATATCTAGCTGTTTCTCGAGATACGTTATTGCTTTGGCGTGATTTCCTAACAGAAGATGGCCATTTCCTATGCCACCGTAGGCATGAGCTTCGCCATGTTTGTCGCCCATCTCTTTTGCAATGTGTAGACGCTTCTCGTGGTATTTAATTGACTCGCTGAAGTTTCCTAATGATCGAAGTACAATTCCTATATTACCATTTGCACTCGCTTCGATGTTTCGGTAGCCAAATTCTGAAGCAATTTCGAGAGCCTTCTTGCTGTACTCCATTGCCTCGTTGTACTTTCCTATAATTCTGTAGGTTCCTCCTATGTTGGCTAGTATCGCTGCTTCAATATACTTGTCGCCCGTCTCTTGAGCAATGCTTAGTGACTTTTCGAAATAGCTTATTGAGTCGTCGTACCGTCCAAGCAACTCGCAAGCGTTTCCGGCGTTTACACAGGCTGCTTTCATTTGTGCTTTATCTCCTATTGCTTCTGCAATGGCAAGTGATTTTTCATAGCAACTAAGAGCCTTGTTGTAATCGCTCATTTTCTGGTAGACATTGCCTAAATTCGCATAGGCTCTGCTTTCTCCGGGTTTGTCTTGTATCTCTATTGCATGGCATAGGTGTTTCTGGTGATAGTCAATTTCTTGTTGCTTGTTGGCCATCCACTCTCGATTCATGTTTTTAGTTGAGTGTAATTGCGAAGTCGTAGATATTTAACTCACTTGTAAGTAGTGGTAAGAGATCTTGATATCTGGTGGTAAAAAAGCAATTTAAATTACCCAATGTATTTACTTTTAAGCCATTCTTTTGGTGACCAGGTCAAAAAGAGACATTTCAGATAAAGACTCTCTTTCGACCGACATGCTTTGCCGGCGCTGATCGTACTTTCGTATACTGCGAAATTGATCCTTTTGACGGCCGTTCTGCAAAATAGAGTGACGGCATTTAACTCGTGAAACAGAATCTAATAGTTAGTGACTAATTTTCAAATCAAAACAAAAGAAAACAATGGAATTAGTGTCTAGTAATATCCAAAAAGTGTCATCACTCGATCACTCTATGATACAAGATACAAGAAGCTTTATTTGTACCAGAATATTTTTACAATGAAGTTACAATCTTGTGATTGCAGCCAGGATGCATTATATGACATTAAAATTGGTTGTCTCTGGCTTATCTATTTGATTTTAAAACTACAAACGTTTCGATCCTTCCTCGGATCTTCTTCAGTGTAACGATCTTGTTGTAATGCGTATGCTATTTTTAAACCTACTAGCGCGCGCTGGTGCTAGATCGATCTATGAGAGTTCTATATATTTCTGGAATCCTGACATAGTCATACAATCTCTTCGAATCGTCTTTATTTATGCTGTTCTTATCAATTTCTTTCTCCGAGAACAGTCTCTAAAGTATCGTCTAAGTTTTGATTCCTCTATTTGTTTGAAATAATGGTTTTGTGTGGGAGATCCAGCCTGTTAATAAGAGCAGTATTTTAGAAGCTTTAGAAAGCCTTAAAGTGATATACCTAAGGGAATCTGTCCGAGAACATTGGAGAAGTAGAACAAACAGTCAAGGTTAGTTCCAAACTGTCGGATAGCGAATTTGCTGAAATTTTGCTGCAGTAATATTGGTTCTGTGCTGACCCTGAATTTCTGCCGCTACATATATTTTCGATCTCGAATTAAATGTCCTATAAATAATGGTTTTCTTCAGCTCCTGTCCAGCCAATCGCCTAGAAGAAAGAGGTGATGGTATTCAAAGCTTATTAAGCTTTCATTCAGACGAAGAAGAGTCGAGTCAACGCAATCAAAACAATAACAAACGCCCGCAAAGCATGTCGGTCGACACTAAAAAAGTATTTTAGAGAATCTATATACTGCTATTTCTGAATTATCACTATAGTATTTAGGAATTTGTCTTTTACTCAATCTAGCTGAATACCGTAAATCCTGTAATCATCGACTGTGTACAGTAATTAAGGGCCGGACACACGCTGCAACATTGCGCGCAACATTGCACGCAACATGTATTGTTGTAGCGTGTGTCCACCTCTGCAACATTTTGCGCGCAATGTTGCAGAAGTAGAATCGAGTCCTACTTCTGCAACATTGCGAGCAACAAATTACGTCGTATTAGCGCGCGCTAGTCAATTGCGTGCAACATGTTGCAGAGGTGGACACACGCTGCAACAAAATTGCCAGCAATATTGCGCGCAATGTTGCACCGTGTGTCCGCACCTTAAGACTTACTTACAGTTGTGTAGTTTGGACTCAGTCGAAGAACGAGTGTTGTAGTCTTGTAGTCAATCTCAGTTCATTTCAATGGCCACATTGAGCTGTAGCGAATCAGAATATGGTGATTTTGAGCCAGTGTTTCTACAGATTGATTTTGGTCAACCCTGCAGCTTCACTCGAGTCTTGTTGAATCACAACGAAGCGACATTACAAACACCAAAACTTCAGAATTTCCACATCTTTTTCTCCGATATTTGAAATATGCCGTGGAACTTGACTTCTTCTTAGAATGATAAAGCGTAATTCCTTTAAATGCATTGTTTTCCTGTCTTTTTTGAGGTTCATTTCGCTCTTTGAAGCGTCTTTCAGTTCATGAAACTATTTGAACAACAAAGTTGGCAAGTGATTTTCCATGACGTCATTAGCGTGCACCCATGGAGAATTGGTGCACGCTCTATTAGCCAATCAGAGCGCGCGTTATATGTTAGATATGTTATAATTAATAACACTTCTAAATTTGCATTTAGAATCCATAAATTTACATGAATCAAAATACTTAGAATTTTGCGGCAAAGTTTCTTTGTATTTTACCGATCGTATAAATAACAACTTTTGAAAACATGTTTAAGCTTCAGAGATACAAAATCGCCGGTGTAGATGGGTATTATAGCCTGCATTACCGCCGGTTCTGATCCCGATTGTAACGCAGGCTAGGGTATTAACGATCGTGAGTTTTCCTGGCTGGGAAAAACTTAAAACACAACGCGAAATCCACAAAGTTGTTACAGTTGAAGATGTAGTAATTATGCATTTATGGTTTGGCCCCTGACTTTCTAGATTCCTACGTATAAAATATGTTGAGCGCATGAGCGTTTGTAACTATTGTTGATGGGATACCATGGGTAAAGGTGCTGTTGCCTTCCCGCGCACTAATTTTCAAATACAACAGCCTTACAGGGAGCGCGGAGTTCCGATACGTTAGCCCCCTCTAGAAAGGCTGCATGGTTTTTCATATATACATCTTCTACACAAATTTCAGCCATTTTCAGGGTTTTTATGGCTTCAGCCCCACTAATATGAAACTGTACTCGCTCCGCGGTTCCTGCAGTTAGCTGCAGTGACGAGGTGATATATGGAACAGCCTTCCTATGGATTTGCAGCAAGCAAACACTCATCTAAACTATGTCATTTGCAACGCAAGAGACGGAACAATTTTAGAATTGCATGTACAAACCTAATTCCACTGGAAGATGGATTTCCTGTCAGGATTCTTGAAATCACAACGTACTTCAGAACAAACTCTCACTTGCGGCGACCAGAACTGAGTTGTTGACATACAAACTACACGGCTCTTTGTCTAAGATATATGATGCTCAACGTGACGTAGGCCATTGTTATTCATAGTGCCAACCCGCAGAGCGCGATTGGCTGATGAAACAAAGCAACTTGGCAAGAGCTATTGTAAGGTGGTGTGCAAATTACCATGATTACAAAGAAAACTTTAATGAACAGTTGATGCTTTGAGCACTTAGCACCTTTTCTTTTGTTTGGCCTGACTGAGTCAAGAATTCAAAGCTTGTCCAAGAAGTCTTGAAGGTTTTACCATTGTAGACCATTGTAGATGTAGTAGCAAAGACAGCAACTTCTCCTGGATTTAGAATGTTTTGGTACGTGGGGATAACTACAATGATACGAATTTTGTTTCTACCACGTTATTTCTAGTAGTGCGAAAGCTTGGCAAAAAATAAATAAAATAACGTGGAAGAAACAAAATTCGTATCATTCTCCTGGATTATTTTAACTGAGATCCTGAGTGATGGTTCGACGAGGCGACGACCAGGCTATCGTTTCACAAAGCGTTTATAGCTTACAAGTACTTGGAACTCGTACGAAAACGGTGAATGCATGCTAACTTAGGGTGCGTTTGATTGACCTTATTCCGGAATAGGAATAATTCCAGATTCTGGGGCAGACGGATGACGTCATTATTCCGGAATATTCCAAGCATTCTGCTTTGATGAGCAGAATGTTTGGAATATATTCCGCTTATCCTGGAATCGGAACAGACTCAATTGAACGGACATTCCTTATTATTCCAAGTATTCCTATTCCGGAATAAGGTCAATCGAACGCACCCTTACGCTGATTCAAGCGTTTACAAGTGCTTCTAACGAACGCTTCTTGAAACGGTAGCCTGGGACTGAGCCCCAGCCCTCCCGTACGAATGACGCGCCATCTGAGCCAATCTAGGGCTGCACATAATAATAATAATAACTTTATTAACGTCTCGAAATCTTATAGCTCGGCACAAGTGCCCTACTAATCGGGGAGACTTAAATAAAAATACAATTAATTATTTCTTCCTCCTGTTATTTTGTATGATGGAAGTTTTGTAAATAAAAATAAAAAGTAAATAAAATAAATCTAAAACTTCAACCTAAATACAATTTATATATGCATGTGCTTCAAAGGAAAAAGATGGAATAAATAAATAAATAAATAGATAAATAGATAAATAGATAAATAGATAAATAAATAAATAAATAAATAAATAAATAAATAAATAAATAAATAAATAAATAAATAAATAAATAAATAAATAATTAAATAGATAAATAAATAAATAAATAAATAAATAAATAAATAAAAATAAATAAATAAAAACAAATAAAAATAATAATTAATTAATTAATAACACTGCTGAATCACTTAGCTTTACTGATCAGACAAACATTGGCCAAAGGATTCCAAATATGTCAAAATGAAGATTCCTTTACACAAAAATTATTTTTCTAAACTTTGCCGAATTGAATTAATCCAAGGAATAAGTACTAGACAAGTCTCCTATGCACCCGTTCGTGTCGGGATCCCTGTGCTCCCTCAACACAATCCGAAAACATAACTCGCACATATACCTCCTACCTCTGTGTTGCTACAGTATTCATACGATCTTCTATTCGTTACTTTTCTGCAAAAGCTCTTCAAACATAAACGCACAGATACCTCTGTGTTGCTACAGTATTCAAACGATCTTCTATGCGTTACTTTTCTGGAAAAGCTCTTCAAATACAAACGCACAGATACCTCTATGTTGCTACAGTATTCAAACGATCTTCTATGCGTTACTTTTCTGGAAAAGCTCTTCAAACATAAACGCACAGATACCTCTGTGTTGCTACAGTATTCATACGATCTTCTATGCGTTACTTTTCTGCAAAAGCTCTTCAAACATAAACGCACAGATACCTCTGTGTTGCTACAGTATTCATACGATCTTCTATGCGTTACTTTTCTGCAAAAGCTCTTCAAACATAAACGCTCAGATACCTCTGTGTTGCTACAGTATTCATACGATCTTCTATGCGTTACTTTTCTGCAAAAGCTCTTCAAACATAAACGCACAAATACCTCTGTGTTGCTACAGTATTCATACGATCTTCTATGCGTTACTTTTCTGCAAAAGCTCTTCAAACATAAACGCACAGATACCTCTGTGTTGCTACAGTATTCACACGATCTTCTATGCGTTACTTTTCTGCAAAAGCTCTTCAACATAAACGCACAGATACCTCTATGTTCCTACAGTATTCATACGATCTTCTATGCGTTACCGTTTTCTGCAAAAGGTCTTCAAACATAAACGCACAGATACCTCTATGTTGCTACAGTATTCACACGATCTTCTATGCGTTACTTTTCTGCAAAAGGTCTTCAAACATAAACGCACAGATACCTCTATGTTGCTACAGTATTCACACGATCTTCTATGCGTTACTTTTCTGCGCGCAAAAGCTCTTCAAACATAAACGCACAGATACCTCTGTGTTGCTACAGTATTCATACGATCTTCTATGCGTTACTTTTCTGCGCGCAAAAGCTCTTCAAACATAAACGCACAGATACCTCTGTGTTGCTACAGTATTCACACGATCTTCTATGCGTTACTTTTCTGCAAAAGCTCTTCAACATAAACGCACAGACACCTCTATGTTCCTACAGTATTCATACGATCTTCTATGCGTTACTTTTCTGCAAAAGGTCTTCAAACATAAACGCACAGATACCTCTGTGTTGCTACAGTATTCATACGATCTTCTATGCGTTACTTTTCTGCAAAAGCTCTTCAACATAAACGCACAGATACCTCTATGTTGCTACAGTATTCATACGATCTTCTATGCGTTACTCAGTTTTCTGCAAAAGCTCTTCAAACATAAACGCACAGATACCTCTGTGTTGCTACAGTATTCATACGATCTTCTATGCGTTACTTTTCTGCGCGCAAAAGCTCTTCAAACATAAACGCACAGATACCTCTGTGTTGCTACAGTATTCACACGATCTTCTATGCGTTACTTTTCTGCAAAAGCTCTTCAACATAAACGCACAGACACCTCTATGTTCCTACAGTATTCATACGATCTTCTATGCGTTACTTTTCTGCAAAAGGTCTTCAAACATAAACGCACAGATACCTCTGTGTTGCTACAGTATTCATACGATCTTCTATGCGTTACTTTTCTGCGCGCAAAAGCTCTTCAAACATAAACGCACAGATACCTCTATGTTGCTACAGTATTCATACGATCTTCTATGCGTTACTTTTCTGCAAAAGCTCTTCAACATAAACGCACAGATACCTCTATGTTGCTACAGTATTCATACGATCTTCTATGCGTTACTTTTCTGCAAAAGCTCTTCAAACATAAACGCACAGATACCTCTGTGTTGCTACAGTATTCATACGATCTTCTATGCGTTACTTTTCTGCGCGCAAAAGCTCTTCAAACATAAACGCACAGATACCTTATGTTGCTTCAGTATTCATACGATCTTCTATGCGTTACTTTTCTGCGCGCAAAAGCTCTTCAAACATAAACGCACAGATACCTTATGTTGCTTCAGTATTCATACGATCTTCTATGCGTTACTTTTCTGCAAAAGCTCTTCAAACATAAACGCACAGATACCTCTGTGTTGCTACAGTATTCAAACGATCTTCTATGCGTTACTTTTTTGGAAAAGCTCTTCAAAGACAAACACACAGATACCTCTGTGTTGCGGCTACAGTATTCATACGATCTTCTGTGCGTTACTTTTTTGGAAAAGCTCTTCAAAGACAAACACACAGATACCTCTGTGTTGCTACAGTATTCAAACGATCTTCTGTGCGTTACTTTTCTGCATGCAAAAGCTCTTCAAACATAAACGCACAGATATCTCTGTGTTGCTACAGTATTCAAACGATCTTCTATGCGTTACTTTTCTGGAAAAGCTCTTCAAACATAAACGCACAGATACCTCTGTGTTCAGCTACAGTATTCAAACGATCTTCTATGCGTTACTTTTTTGGGAAAGCTCTTCAAACATAAATGGAAATAAATGCCTCGCCAAAAAATGTTGCAAGTGTTGCACGCGCGTTTTTACCGAATAAGCATATTTGATCGCTTGTATCTCGGTAACGAAAGCTTCTTCTGACACAGGTTTTGGTGAAGATACATGATTTTGACTGCTATTTCGGGTGAAAGACCTTTTGTTCAATTATATTCAATATTAAGGCCGGAAATTGTTTCGATGACGTAGGTGAAAGCGAACTATTCGCGAGCCGGAAGTACAACAACATCATCACGGAAACAAATGAAGTCATTATCATCAACAGTCACGCCGTGAATTCATTCTTCGTCACGCTATGTTTTCCTCACTTTTATGGCTTTAGTTTGTTTGTTTCATTTTTTCCTTTCATTTTTCTACTTCCCATTTTTCTCCCATTTTTTGCTTGTTTGTGCTGGGTTCACTTTGGCTTTGATTTTTATTTGAATTCACATTTGTTTTTATCACATCGACTTGCCTCACTTTCCTAATTTTTGTTTTTGTAGTCAAATGAATAGACTATACATATTTTAGATGCTATAAATTATAGTAAATTTTATATATTATATAGTAAGGAATCTATACGAAGACCTACAATTCTGATTTAGGCTCACTTCAGATTCATTAGATGCATGTGTGAATGGAATGTATTTAGAATTTGATTAAAGAAAGAAAGAAAAAAAAAAAGAAAGAAAGAAAGAAAGAAAGAAAGAAAGAAAGAAAGAAAGAAAGAAAGAAAGAAAGAAAGAAAGAAAGAAAGAAAGAAAGAAAGAAAGAAAGAAAGAAAGAAAGAAAGAAAGAAAGAAAGAAAGAAAGAAAGAAAGAAAGAAAGAAAGAAAGAAAGAAAGAAAGAAAGAAAGAAAGAAAGAAAGAAAGAAAGAAAGAAAGAAAGAAAGAAAGAAAGAAAGAAAGAAAGAAAGAAAGAAAGAAAGAAAGAAAGAAAGAAAGAAAGAAAGAAAGAAAGAAAGAAAGAAAGAAAGAAAGAAAGAAAGAAAGAAAGAAAGAAAGAAAGAAAGAAAGAAAGAAAGAAAGAAAGAAAGAAAAAAAAAGAAAGAAAGAAAGAAAGAAAGAAAGAAAGAAAGAAAGAAAAAGAAAGAAAGAAAGAAAAGAAAGAAAGAAAAAGAAAGAAAGAAAGAAAGAAAGAAAGAAAGAAAGAAAGAAAGAAAGAAAGAAAGAAAGAAAGAAAGAAAGAAAGAAAGGAAAATTATACTATTTTTTAATACTATGGAAAAACCTAAATCATACTACATTATACTATATTATAAAAAATTATACTAAATTATAAAAAGATGACAAATATATTCTTTGAAACGATAGTAATTATTTTACAATTAATTTAAAAAGTGTCATATATGACTTTAATTTATTGATATCGATATTACTAGAACTTTATAGACTATATGGTGTTTCCGAGTTTATTTGAACTGTTTGTCCATTCTGAGAGCACGATATGTTTCCGCAGTTCATTTTCGTTTAATTACTCGGGCCCAGGCCGCAGGCCGCCCGAGTTAGAAAATGCGGATTTCGGTAGTAGTAGTAGTAGTAGTAGTTTTGTTCGGCTTCAAAATGACGAGTATGCGACGTATTTAATCGTATCCGGAGTTTCAAGATTACTCCGCAGATTTGAAAAGATAAAGGAGACACAGGACTCAAGTAGATTATGAATCTTAGTTTTGAAAGCAGCTGTAGATCTTCAAGCTATTAAAAGGTCAGGATTCTAGTTCATCGTTCAATGACTAGAAGTGGTAAAAGGACTAGAAGCTCGCTTAAAATATATATATTTTTAAACAAACGCGAGACCGTTATCGGAACCATCTGACCTATGCAACCTCAAGACGTATCATGTTCGTACTCACCGGACTAATAGTCTCCCTCGTCACTCAACTGTCACTGATTGTCATGACGTCAGAGAAATTATATTGTATTGAAGAAGATGTCCTTGTTTTATTCGACGTTCGAACCGTAACTCGAACCCGAACTCGATTCCAAACTCGACGTTTCGGGATCTGAAGCTAGAGAGGGGGCCTTTACACAAACTCATCAAAATCAAATCAATTGAACTCAAAGTCAAAAGGTAATCAAATGAACTCAAAGTCAAAGGCAAATCAAATGAACTCGACACATACATGTATATACATAGTCTCCCTCGTCACGCAACTGTCAGTCATTGTCAGGTCTCTCCTCGCGCAGCTGACATTGTCCTTGTTCTTCAACCAACTGGCATTCATTTTCAAGTACTTCCTCGAACAACTGACATTTTCCTTTTCACAATGCCCGAGTGAACGCTCATTGAGCGTCTTGTTATATGAAAAATACGAATAATTTATTTTAAATTTATATTCCATTTTCTTGATATTTGAGCTGAACTATGGTCATTTTTCATCTAAAAATAACCATGACCCAAGCCTGTGATATGGGTTCAATATTTACTAACGATTATGACACCTACGAGGTCTGATAATTGGTTAGGATAAACGTGACAGGACGAAAACTAAATGAATCAGCTCTCAGTAATAATCTCAGTAATGGAAAAAGAGGTGAAATTCAATATGCGACGGGGCTGACGACCTCGGTGCACTATTTCGGTGCACTTTTGCTAGGCGTATTAAATGAACAAACAATCACGCAATATGGTATAAGCACTCTGGCTATTGTCATTCAAATTTTGATGATATGCATATATGAGCCAGTTCCGCTACGGCACCCAGAACACGAGCATCAACTCGTCGACGTGAATTAACGTGAACGAACGGGACTCGATGTTTAAGAACAAGAAAACAGCTAATCTCGATGCTCGGGTTTCTCCTGAAACAGAGGAGAACGTTCAAAAGGTAGAGGGAAAACGTGGTAAATGGCTGAAGCGAGGGCTGTCAAGGTATGCAAGAATTCTCGAATTAATGTACATGTAGATGCCTGTACAGTGTGACACAAAGCAGACCTGCTGTCGAATGGTTCTTTGTGCCGCTCAAAATCGTTCGAATGCTTGGAATTTGAACCCTTTTCATATTATGACGTCTTTGGAGGAAGCCATTCAGATGCTTGTAGAGGAAGCCAATGTTCCTGTAGGAAGTTATGATTCGATACGAGAGGAAGCCTGTTCAGTGTTGTTATCGTCTAAACCCAGCCCATACCGATGATAACGAGCCATCGTCATGAATACTAAGCTAAAAGAGGTTTTAAAATTCCATTTGAAACGGAATCTGCACTGTACTTAATAATCCGCGATCTGGTATCGATTTTAATATTCAATTTTTTTAAACTTGATCTGAGACACTTCTCGGTCAAACAACCAACTAAGCATGACAATCCTTCACTCATGGCATTACATTATGATTATTATGATTATTATTATTACTTGTTACACTACATTACGTACATTGGCGGTATGATTTGTGATCGTTACAGGGGTTACAGTACAGACGCCGTAGCCACAAAAGAGGCAACCGAGGCAATTTTAAAAATATTGTTGTTGTTCCTGGCCTTTGTCTGAAAGTAAATCCAACGTGTCGGTTAGTGATTTTGTTCTCGTTTATTACGGTGACATTTCCCTATGTTGGCTCGGTAAAGATTGTGGTCTGGCTGCGGGCTTGCATCTTGATTACATCCGTAGTAATTAGATGATCAAAAGTCTCCAAAAGTCTTAATTCAAGTACTAAAGCCGAATCTACACGAGCAAATTTTCCTTGACATGGTTTTCCTTGACAAGGAAAACTTGCTCGTGTAGACGACAAAAACATCGCCAATTTTTCCTTGTCAAGGAAAACTTGTCAAGGAAGACTTGTTCGTGTAGATGCGGCTTAACCTTCTGCTTCGACAGTGACATGCGGTTTGTTTTGCTTTCTCATAAAAGCTTAAAATTATAATAGTTTCGCTTCTCACCACAACAATCAATACGACTACGGTCGAACCCTTCGAAAACGGTCACATCTTAGGGTTTATAAGAGGGGGACATTGGGGGGTTCTGAACACCGCAACACCGCAAAAAAATTTTGAAAACACCGCATCACGAAAAAACCCCGAAAACTGACCAAAACGATAAAAAAAGGTTTGACACCGCAACTTCGCAAGTAATATATCGCTTCACCGAACACCGTAGGTTTAGAAACAAAAACACCGCATCCCGCAGGATTTTTTTACACCGCAAACCCCAATGCCCCCCTCTTATAACGCTGTAATTATTACTGCTTGTAAACAACCACCTCCCGTATGAGCGACCGCCTGGTATGACCACTTACGAAAGCTACGACATCATTCAAAAGAAATTTCTCGGTTTCAATCAGCTGATAAAAAAGTCTATGAAGTTGTGTAAATCAAAAGAAGTCTATAGCTACTGTACAAAGTACAAATTGAGACCGAGCGTTCGCCGTCTACGACATCAGAGACCGATAAAAAGCCTATGAATGAGATAATTCCGATTTAGCGACATAGACACACTATATACACTCTTTATATAACCATTTAATAATAATAATTATTATAAATATAGTTTCTAAGTCGAAACTCATCAAAATTATATTATTATTTGAGTTTTAGGAAATGCATGGAAACGAGGCTAGTCCTCATACAAATTTTAATATTATATTAATATTATATTATTCGATTAGTACCATATTTTATATTGTTATATTTTATACAGTATTATATATTATTATTATTATCATTGTAACTGAAAAGCCCAGATTGGGAGGTATAACTGAAGTCTACGAAGATACGTGTGTGCGCAAGGCATCATGGGTATTTAATTATTGCAATGTAATGAAGGTGTATTCCATTTATTGAACAAACATTGTCTGTGATACTTGCGCAAACTGGTTGACCAGGAGTTGTTGTTGTCTGTTCTATAATAACGTACAGGTTTAAACGAGTATCAATCGTCATGTGCGGTAGACCAAACATACAGTCATTCCCAAAAAGGTTGTCCAGATGAAAAGACTACAATACTACAATAAAGTCACGTGATTCATTATGTATTCAATTTCTGTGCTCGGAACTGCGAGTTGATACCAGCGGCATTACATTCAGTTCTCACAATGCCGTGTACTTTTGCATCTCAAATTGAAATTCCACGCAAAGAAATTGAATACATGATGAATCACGTGACTTTATCTTTTCATCTGGACAACCTTTTTGAGATTGACTGTATATTGCGTAAGCCTGTATTGCTTCAGACATACTGCACTAGAAAATATACATATGTACAATTACATTTCTGCTCCAATGCCCACGAACAATATTTAGCACCAGGTTGAGACTGGGATAGACATTTCCATACATTAATTTACTGTATAATTCGATCTGAAGCGAACTGTCTTTTTGTTCATCTTAATTATATTCACGGCCTAGCTGCTTCAGTTCAGTCTGGCCTGGTAGCTCAGCTGGTAGAGCATCGTTGATCAGTTCCGTGGTTTCGAGAGTCGTAGGTTCGAATCCCATCAGGGTCAGATATGTTTTCTCTTTCTCCTTTCTTTCTATAGTCTCCCTCGCAGGCGTGTTTAGTGTCGTCGCGGCTACGAGGGAGACACTTCTTTCTAGGGCTGACGCTCAGAAACACTTTATGGGTATCATTTAATTTTAATTTATAGTACTTTTAAGAACTTTCCCTCAATTTTTGTTTCCAGTCAACGCGTATTGAAGGGTGGCCTCGACGAAGGACTGAGTCCGATACCAGGAACCTACCGACATAAAATGTTTCAGATTGTCAAACTCGTCAAGGTACGTTACCCTGCGTGTTACCCCTCCCCTCCACTGTAAGATTAGAAGTAAGGGCTGTCTTCTCAATCAGTCAATCAATCAATCAACATTCAATCAATGGTCTTTCTTACCCCTATACCCTCCTGTGGTATAAAAACGAGAAGGCTGAAGAACGTGAGAGAGAGAGAGCGCGCGCGCGTGAGAGCGTGATAGAGGTCGTGAGAGAGAGCGTGTGACATAGAGAGAGAGCGTGAGAGAGAGAGAGAGAGAGAGAGAGAGAGTGCGCGCGTGAGAGCGTGAGAGAGGTCGTGAGAGCGTGTGTGTGAGAGAGAGCGCGCGCGTGAGAGCGTGAGAGAGATCGTGACAGAGACCGTGAGAGAGAGCGTGAGAGGTCGTGAGAGAAGAGCGTGAGAGAGAGCGTGAGAGAGCGCGCGCGTGAGAGCGTGAGAGCGATCGGGACAGGGACCGTGAGAGAGAGAGCGCGAGAGAGAGCGTGAATGAATGAATGGATGAACTTTATTTGACTCAGAATTTCATCAATTACAAAGTAATTGCTTTTCAGGAAAGCTGAGTTTAAAAGAGTAAAAGAGAACATGAGAGAGAGCGTGAGAGAGAGCGTGAGAGGGTGTCTTTCTTTCTTTACCCTAAATGTAGTGTTTTTATTTCTCGTTTTCTTGTCTCTTCACAGAATGGTCAGCTGTTCTTCTTACAACAAAGCGATCTCTATAAGAGCACTGTTTACCGCTGCAACTTTTTCGGCGCACCGATGATCGTAGTGTTAGACTATAAGGGCGTCAAATCCGTGTTGTTTGATACAACTAAAGTAAGTCCTCAACACATATTTTCGTCTGTCCTTGCGTTATCACAAGTAGCGTGGATGTCGAGTAGATCCCAGTCTGCTCCTCGTGTATCTCCTTTATTTTCTGACCATTACGGAATGGGCTTCCTATTATCACCATCACGGATCGTCATCATCATCATCATTACCACCATCAGCGTCATTATCATCATCGTCATCATCACTACCATCATCAGCTTTAAATCTATACACGTTACATTTTCTATAATTTTATTTCATTCATATTTATATATATATACATAAATATTTCCTTTTTATATATCTATTTCTAAATGTAATTATGTCTTAATTAAGTGTCCCCGATTAGTGTACCACTTGTGGTATGCTAGAAGACTGACACGTTAATAAAGTTTATGTATGTATCGTCATTAATAAGAGATCGCTCATCATCACCACCATCGGAATCACCACCACCATTACCACCATCATCATCATCACCATCACCACCACCATCACCACCACCATCATCACCACCACCACCATCATCATCATCAGCATCATCGTCATCATCACCACCACCATCGTCATTATCATCATCGTCATAAGAGATCGCTCATCATCACCACCATCGGAATCACCACCACCACCATCACCACCATCATCATCATCACCATCATCACCATTACCACCACCATTACCACCATCACCATCGTCATCATCATCATCATCACCACCATCAGAATCACCATCACCACCATCACCACCACCACTAGATGCATTCTAGGAAACTTTTTGAACTTGTTCATGAGCATGTTCCTAAGTTGATTATTAATGAAATATAGCCTATTTCCAAAAACCTTTTCCATGATTTTTGTGTATTTATCCAAAAGAATTCACATCCATATTTTAGTGGGAAACCATTTATTTGTTTGTTTGTTATTCAAAATCAATGTTCAAAAGGGTAAACTTTTGCAGCAAAATTATTTAAAAAATACTTTTTCTGGATATTTTGCCAAAAATATTGGTGATCTATGAAGTGCTCCTTATGCTGGTTCACCATAAGAGTTCCACCTTTTTCTTATTTCGCGTTAAATTTACGAACCTTGCAAGTCTAGTGTTAGTCTTATAATCACTTAGGATCTTAGCTTTCAAAGTTACCTCAAATTTTTCAACTTGAAGAAAAAGTGCTTAAAACGTGGCGCAAAATTATGAATTTCGGTAGACATGATTGTCTAATGTAAATAATGAAATGCACAAAAGAATTTTTATGAAATTCATAATTTTACGAAAACAACTGCAATGGGCAAACTTTTTGAACATGTTCAAAAACATTACCTGTCTTGCAATCTCATTGAAAATATTATAGAAAAGCGAGAAAAGCAAGATATTTTAGAGAACAGATAGAAATAAGTACTTTCTTCCAATTTACAAGAGTTTTTTGGTAAAAACATTCAATTTTATTTTTTTATTGGACTATTTCGAAAAAGTATTACAAACTTAAACAATATTTAAAATATATCTAAAATGTCTTATATTTTACCATAGAACATAAAACGAAACAGAATTTCATGGAAAACCATTTAAAGGTGAAAGGAAAGGAAAGTTTGGGGAAATAAATAAAATCTATTCATTTGGGTTATATATACGCTGAATAGTTGGTTCAGTATTTTGTGATTTGAACCTTGTGTTTATGAGTTATAGAGGTTTGAAATCTCAATATGCAAATCAGATGACATCATCCCATGCAGGAATCATTTATTATACAAAAACGCCCTTGTGCTGATTATTGACATTATTTTATTTACACAATATTAATAAGTGATTTTATATCTTTTCTCCCATTAAAAAAAATAAGTTATTCTTGAAAAAGTCTAAATAAGTTATGGCAAATTCCTTAGTAGAAGTCATCAAATTTGCATATTGAGATTTCAAACCTCTATAACTCATAGACGCAAGGTTAAAATTACAAAATGGCTGAACCCTCCAACTATTCAGTTTACATGTATATTTAATTTTTTTTTTTTTAAACAATCTCACAGGGGTGATTAACATTTTACTAATTTTATCAAGACTTGGAATCAAGCAACACCTCTCTGCATCTTCTAAACTAGATTTTCAAATAAATATCAATAACCCAACAAATAACGACGCACTGACGGAATTTGAAAGTAAAGATCCCTCGAAAATAACTACCGTAAATTCTCTATCAAGGCCCCCGAGGGGCTTATTTATGTTAAGCACTTTTGGGGGCTTAATAGAGGGAGGAAGCTTTATAGAGGGAGGGGCTTATTAAATTTCGCGGAAAACCAGAAGGTTTAATTTTATAAATTATGGTTGCGGGTACCATAATTAATCAGTTGATTGTAGATAATATAGACTGTACATGGTAAGTGTATATGGTAATAACTTTTAGAGATATTGTACATGTACATTGTCCAGTCCACAGTCCATGGGACGTACTTGATAATTTTGCAGCAAAAGATTGGAAATGTGATGGTGATGGTAAATCAGGGACAGCAACTAAAAATGCTTATATCATATAAGCTTGTAAAAGTGAAATATCTCTGACTTCGGAACGCCGGGCAAAAACCGCTGGATCCTCGAGCATGCTATTCATATAGATCTGTTTTATTCTCATTTTAATCTAGTTTACTCACAATGTTAGGTTTACTTAAATGTGAATTTATGGACATTGATAATGAAAGCGAAAACGAGAAGTGAATACATTTTGATCGATGTTATAAACTAGTATATTTCGGCGACACGCTCACTTGTGCTGGCAGTCGATGGCGACAGATAGTCGCCGAAATATACTAGTTTATAACATCGATCAAAATACTATTCACTTCTTGTTTTCGCTTTCTTTAGGTTTACTTCAAATAAAATATTCTAGTAGGTTTACTCTTTACTATAAAACATTTTTAGATAAGTCTCAAACATGTTGCAACAATGCTTTGGTTGTGATATGGTTAAGTTTCCAAAAAAAATAAAAAAAATAAGAAAAGTGTTAATATGACTATTAAAATGCACAGTACAGAGCAGCTATGTATAAATATAATAATTTTTGCAAATGCAAAGCACACCATCTATAATTTTCTGAAATAAGAGGGAAAAACCAAATGGCAAATATTTAGAACATGTTCACAAGTTTACCATGTTCAATAAAGTTACCTAAAATAGGTAAAGTTTTTGAACGTTTTCAAAATATAGGTACATAATTTGAACATGTTCAAAAAGTTATCCCACTGACTGTAGGTACATGTTTTGCACTTAGGTAAGAATGCATATGGCCACCACCACCATCATCATCATCATCACCACCATTACCACCACCATCACCATCATCATCACCACCATCAGAATCACCATCACCACCATCACCATCACCACCATCACCACCACCACCATCATCATCATCACCATTACCACCACCATCATCATCATCATCACCATTACCACCACCACCATCATCATCATCATCACCACCATCAGAATCACCATCACCACCATCACCATCACCACCATCACCACCACCACCATCATCATCATCACCATTACCACCACCATCATCATCATCACCACCATTACCACCACCATCACCATATCATCACCACCACCATCAGAATCACCATCACCACCATCACCATCACCACCATCACCACCACCACCACCATCATCATCATCACCATTACCACCACCATCATCATCACCACCACCATTACCACCATCATCATCATCACCATCACCACCATCATCACCACCATTACCACCACCACCATCATCATTATCATCATCATCACCATCATCAGAATCACCATCACCATTACCACCACCATCATCATCATCATCATCATCATCATTACCAATCCAGATATCATACTTTCATACATACTACTACTTTACTACTAATACGATCGGTAAATTCAGGTTGACAAGGAACAAGGATTTGGTAATTTTCGATTCAACAAGGACTTGTTGGCAGGCTACTGTCCATCGATGTTCTCGAATGGAGAAGATCATCAGACAAAGAAAAAGTTTTTGATGACGATATCAAGGAGTATGAAGATGCAGACTCTCATCCCTACAATCCTGGACATCATGCCAGAACATCTCATTAAGTGGCAGTTTAGAGAAGGTAAGAGAATAAGCTATATTTGTACCAACAGGGGTTTGCGTGTAGTGGGTTACCTGTGGTCTGGGTGTCTTACCACAGGTAACCCAATTGTCGTAGAATATTTTTCACGGACAAAACGCCGTATTAAAAACAGGCTACAAATAGGTTATGAAGACACTGGAAATTAAAAACACTGAAATTAAGACACTGAAAATTATGAAAGGTATAAAAAATGAGATTAGCATGGATGTTATATGGTCAAGTTAACATGGCACTCGCTGCAATTATATTGTCAGAAATAGTGCGCACAACGTTGTATACCTTGCGTTTTTTACCGTTACTACATTTTCTATACTTAGTGCATGATCTATTAACGTACCTATTCATCTACGCAGGCTACTATTCATCCTTTATCTAACCGTCACTTATCAATTAGCCATTACCTAAACGAGCAGGGGACTGGCAACGAGTTTATTAGAATTAATGCAATTACAAAATTACAGCAGGCATTAGTTCTAGATGTTCTGGTACAAGGTGTTCTACGCTAGAAATCAAATAGAAATACTCCATTGATTATATCTACGAGTATCAATATTGTGGAGATTCAACTAAATTTGCCAAAATTAGTTGATATTAGCCACTATCAAATCGAGCAGGGGACTGGGAATGAGTTTATTAAAATTAATGCAATTACAAAATTAAGTTCATGACATGAAAGTGCATGTTGAAATTAGTATCTGTGCAAAGTGTGATGTGATTTGAGCGAATTCTGTCGGAATTATAAACTTTTGAAATTGTGTTGTCCAGCTAAAATTTTACAGTGAATGTATGGTTTGGACGGACAACGTCAAAAATTTACAGAGTTTGTATGGGAAAATAGACATCTTTGATGCCCTCTAGCATCGTCAATATTAAGCCGAAGTTCACCAAACTTTCCAGACTAGCTAAGTTTGATCTGCCCTCTCAGAAAATGATGTCCACTTTTGCTAGTTTCTTATTGAATTAGTTTTACGGACTTGGTCCCAGTCTCCTGCTCGTTTTGGAAATGGCTAATTCCCCTGGCTAATTCCCGTCAACATGCATTTTCACGCAGTGTAAACTTATACTTATTTTCTTGGAAGTAAAAACCTTTGAACTCTATTAAACGACCACCCTCTGTTAAACGACCACCCTCTATTAAACGACCACCCTCTGTTAAACGACCACCCTATGTTAAACGGCCACAAACCATTCCTCGAGGAGGGAGGGGAGAGTGGGGTTAATACAATTAATTATTCTCATTGTTTCTCTTCAAGACAAGGGAACTGCGTCACAGCAAGAATGGGAGGAAAGGATTCTTTTACTTTCCAGTGACATAATGAGTGAGACTCTACTTGGAATACGACTCGATGGAGAAGCGTTTTTGAACTGGCGATTTGAAGTTCTGAGGAAAACTCAGTAAGTTTGACAAAGAAACATGAAATTGTGAATTTAGGTTGAAATGAAATAATGAGAAAAAACTGGAAATAAAATGAGATGGAAGGAAATAGTGGATAACAGAAAGAAACAAGCAATGCAATGAGTAGATTAATGAATAGATGGATGAATGAATAAATATGTGAATGAATGGATGGATGAAGGAGGGAGGGAAGGAAACAAACCAGAGCAAAGGAAATAACTACATAAACTCTCATTTTACAGTGAATGTATGGTTTGGACGGACAACGTCAAAAATTTACAGAGTTTGTATGGGAAAATAGACATCTTTGATGCCCTCTAGCATCGTCAATATTAAGCCGAAGTTCACCAAACTTTCCAGACTAGCTAAGTTTGATCTGCCCTCTCAGAAAATGATGTCCACTTTTGCTAGTTTCTTATTGAATTAGTTTTACGGACTTGGTCCCAGTCTCCTGCTCGTTTTGGAAATGGATGGATGGATGGATGAAGGAGGGAGGGAAGGAAACAAACCAGAGCAAAGGAAATAACTACATAAACTCTCATTATTTAGACCCGTACCCGCGTCAATACATTTATTAAATGAGAAACATCTTATTCTTTAAGGAAAAACTGCAAAGGCGAGCCAAAAGGGAAACACAAGACAGCTTTAGACGCATTCGAGCATCTACAGTCCTCCATCGCTAATTCACCAAACATTGACCACATCTACAAAGCTGCGGCAGCCAGTGGTATGGGTCAGGAGGATGCTGTGTTGGAGATATTGTGGATGTTGAAGTAAGTGTGTATAGGACGTATAAATCACTGCCCAGCTTCCCCCGTCCTTGTTTGGTAGAGAGGAAGAGAGGTATTAGATTAGTTGTCAGTGCAGCCAGTTATCTCAAGACGGACACCTTGCTATTAAACTGTATACATTTATAAAATACATATTAATCAAGGTTCGAATCATCTCGGTCCAGTCCTCTTTCCTCACGTCCAAGATGGCAGCCAGTCACGCATGTTACGTGGACGATTTTCATCGGCTAATATCTCGAGAACGATATCGGTGACCCCCATTTTTTATTTTGTGATTTTACAAAGAATCATAAAAGCTCCCCATATACCAAATTTAAAGAAAAAAACATGGATAGATTTTGATAAAAACACGAATTTAGATGAAAACTTCAACCTACCTTCACGCGAAAGAGTCGTCGATGGCTACGTGGTGACTGTAAATATGTGCCAAAAACTACAGGTTGTTTCTATATATTCACAAATCTTTGTACATAATTTTATTCTATAAACTCTTAGATAGCCATTTGAAGAAAATTTTAGCAATCCGTTTAATTTTTCTACAAAAAAATACCTGTCATTCTGGACTTTCCGTGGATTTAACGCACGTATCTTTCCATCAGAAAAAGGGTATACTTTGAAGCAATCTGGCTCCATAGCGAAGTCGGTGACCCCCATTTTTTATTTGCTCATTTAGCTTCTATAATGATCTTATTTCACCATACGAAGTTTCAGGAAAAAAACATGGATAGTTTTTTTTGCCCGCGAACGTCCTTAAAATCATAATTGTATTTTATAAAACAGAGCACACGCGCGCGTTTTCTACGTCTTCATCAGTTGACAGTAATTCATGCAAATCGTAACTACAAAATTATATTTGCTTTCGTCACTGATCTCGATTACTCACGAACACTTATGATGTCACGTGTTTTTTTATTTAGTTTCAACGCGAGCCCTGGAACAGGTGCGGCCATGCGGTCAGCGGCAGCTCGCATTTCGATCATAAGCGAAGAATACAAAAACGACCTTCGTGAAGAAATCAAGAAGCACCTTGGAACCATAGGACTGAACTTGAAGACACTGAAGAAGATGAAAAAGTTGGACGCTTTCACCTGTGAGGTAAATGCCATTGTAAGGTGTATAATTTGGTCAATGCGCATGACCAATTTTCCCATGAACGCTGCTGGATCGCTTGACTGCAGACGTGTTTTTGTTATTTTTGTTAAAGTCTTGAAAAATGAAAACTTATTGACAAACATGAACATATTTTCTTTGCATATTAGGATTTATGAATATGATCGGTTATCATTGAGCGAGTGTATTATGTGCGTCTGTTGTACAACAGTACAGCGGTTTCTTAATTCAGTGTTATTTTTAAAAAGCTAACGATTCTAATAGTTAACAATCGGTCTGTGGCAAATGTTGGTGGAACTGGGTTCGAGTGTTGTGATTGGCTGAATTAGTTACAAGTTTTTCGAGGTGTTTGCCCTCGATGAAAGACTAGTGGGAATATCACTTGAATGGATTCAACATTCTTTCTCCAGCACATTGGATAGGCTATACAGCACATTGGATAGGCTATACAGCACATTGGATAGGCTATACAGCACATTGGATAGGCTATACAGCACATTGGATAGGCTATACAGCACATTGGATAGGCTATACAGCACATTGGATAGGCTATACAGCACATTGGATAGGCTATACAGCACATTGGATAGGCTATACAGCACATTGGATAGGCTATACAGCACATTGGATAGGCTATACAGCACATTGGATAGGCTATACAGCACATTGGATAGGCTATACAGCACATTGGATAGGCTATACAGCACATTGGATAGGCTATACAGCACATTGGATAGGCTATACAGCACATTGGATAGGCTATACAGCACATTGGATAGGCTATACAGCACATTGGATAGGCTATACAGCACATTGGATAGGCTATACAGCACATTGGATAGGCTATACAGCACATTGGATAGGCTATACAGCACATTGGATAGGCTATACAGCACATTGGATAGGCTATACAGCACATTGGATAGGCTATACAGCACATTGGATAGGCTATACAGCACATTGGATAGGCTATACAGCACATTGGATAGGCTATACAGCACATTGGATAGGCTATACAGCACATTGGATAGGCATTGGATACAGCACATTGGATAGGCTATACAGCACATTGGATAGGCTATACAGCACATTGGATAGGCTATACAGCACATTGGATAGGCGATACAGCACATTGGATAGGCTATACAGCACATTGGATAGGCTATATACAGCACATTGGATAGGCTATACAGCACATTGGATAGGCTATACAGCACATTGGATAGGCTATACAGCACATTGGATAGGCTATACAGCACATTGGATAGGCTATACAGCACATTGGATAGGCTATACAGCACATTGGATAGGCTATACAGCACATTGGATAGGCTATACAGCACATTGGATAGGCTATACAGCACATTGGATAGGCTATACAGCACATTGGATAGGCTATACAGCACATTGGATAGGCTATACAGCACATTGGATAGGCTATACAGCACATTGGATAGGCTATACAGCACATTGGATAGGCTATACAGCACAGTTTTTTAAATAGGAGATACAGTCACATTGGATAGGCTATCTCAGTTACATTCGTATAGTCTTACAGCACATTGTCACAAATAGGCTATACAGTAACACCGGTATTGTTCTAGGTTATAGGATGCATCCTCCCGTCGATCTGCATTTTGGATAGGCTATACAGTACACATTGGATAGGCTCGACAACAGCACATTCGGATACGACAAAATACATACCACATTGGATAGGCAATACAAAAGACATGGATAGGCGATATACGACATTCGATATACGATATTCGACATACGACATTGGACAGGCAGGTGTACAGACATCCTTGGATGTTGGCTTTTAATTTACAGAAACATTTTGATCGGTCTAAATCTGGCACATTGAATAGGCTATACAAAAGTTGCTTGGAAATTGTCACATTGCACAGCGAGATCCCAGCGAGTTTATCGTACCAGGATGTAAAGGCGTCGATGAGTTTTTTGAAATTGGAGATAATCCTGTCCAGTGTAATTTAAGAACTGCATCAGTCTCATGTGGTTATAATACTCAGCCCATTTACCAAACCACTCCCTCCCTCCCCTCCATCCTCAACAAGTAAAAGAAAGAAAAAGAAAACATGAGAGAAAGAATTGACATGATCAGGTTTTACGGATGCACTCCTCTCCGTCGATCTGACAGTTTTGGAATCGCCAAGTAAGTACATTTTTAATATTTATTCGACAAAAGACATACGATATTCGACATACGATCAATCCATACCATATTCGACATACGACACAATACAAAAGACATACGATATTCGACATACGATATTCGATATCGATAGTTAGTCGACATACGATATTCGACATTCCAGGTGTACGACATCCTTAACAATGTTGGCCTTTTCTTTTTCAGAGAAAAATTTTGCTCTCGAGTCTAAATCTGTAACTCAGAATACGCAAGGGCGAAAAGTAAACTGGAAATTGTCACATTGCACAGCGAGATCCCAGCGAGTTTATCGTACCAGGATGTAAATGTGCTGGCGCGTCGATGAGTTTGATCCTGCACACGCTTCCTCCTGGACAGTGTAAGTAAAAGAACTGGCATCAGTCAGATGTGGTGCAGTTCAGTGCAGCCCATTAACCAAACCACTCCCTCCCTCCCCTCCATCCTCAACAACAAGAAAGAAAGAAAGAAAACATGAGAGAAAGAAAAGACATGATCATCATATCATCACTCCTCTCCCCAAATGTGACAGTGTTTAGGAACACGATGTTTTATTTTTGCTGGACGGTGTATTTCTCTATAATGATATTTTGGTGATATTGATCAATAACCATCAATGTGCTCAATCACGTTTTTAACGTGTCATTGTATTTAGCAGTAGTACTGATAATTGGGGACACGACTCTCATGCTCAAGATATTGATTTGTAAATTACCTTGATTGGTCGATAGTTAGTGAATTACGTACGATGGTTCTCGTTCCCACACCACCCCTCCGGGCTCATAGTAACCATGGTGTTTCTTTAGCCAGAGCGAAACTATCGTGGTAAGTAATTGTTGCTGCATTGTGTGTTTTACAGACTCTGAAACCATAAACTCATGGCGCGGTAAGTAATGTTGCGCGATGAATGAAAGCACTTCGGTTGGTAACCATAAATGTGCTGGCGCGGTAAGTAATTGTTGCTGCATTGATCGTGGTGGTAGTTATGATGGTAACCATAAATGTGCTGGCGCGGTAAGTAATTGTTGCTGCATTGATCGTGGTGGTAGTTATGATGGTAACCATAAATGTGCTGGCGCGGTAAGTAATTGTTGCTGCATTGATCGTGGTGGTAGTTATGATGGTAACCATAAATGTGCTGGCGCGGTAAGTAATTGTTGCTGCATTGATCGTGGTGGTAGTTATGATGGTAACCATAAATGTGCTGGCGCGGTAAGTAATTGTTGCTGCATTGATCGTGGTGGTAGTTATGATGGTAACCATAAATGTGCTGGCGCGGTAAGTAATTGTTGCTGCATTGATCGTGGTGGTAGTTATGATGGTAACCATAAATGTGCTGGCGCGGTAAGTAATTGTTGCTGCATTGATCGTGGTGGTAGTTATGATGGTAACCATAAATGTGCTGGCGCGGTAAGTAATTGTTGCTGCATTGATCGTAGTGGTAGTTATGATGGTAACCATAAATGTGCTGGCGCGGTAAGTAATTGTTGCTGCATTGATCGCGGTGGTAGTTATGATGGTAACCATAAATGTGCTGGCGCGGTAAGTAATTGTTGCTGCATTTGATCGCGGTAGTTATGATGGTAACCATAAATGTGCTGGCGCGGTAAGTAATTGTTGCTGCATTGATCGTAGTGGTAGTTATGATGGTAACCATAAATGTGCTGGCGCGGTAAGTAATTGTTGCTGCATTGATCGTGGTGGTAGTTATGATGGTAACCATAAATGTGCTGGCGCGGTAAGTAATTGTTGCTGCATTGATCGTGGTGGTAGTTATGATGGTAACCATAAATGTGCTGGCGCGGTAAGTAATTGTTGCTGCATTGATCGTGGTGGTAGTTATGATGGTAACCATAAATGTGCTGGCGCGGTAAGTAATTGTTGCTGCATTGATCGTGGTGGTAGTTATGATGGTAACCATAAATGTGCTGGCGCGGTAAGTAATTGTTGCTGCATTGATCGTGGTGGTAGTTATGATGGTAACCATAAATGTGCTGGCGCGGTAAGTAATTGTTGCTGCATTGATCGTGGTGGTAGTTATGATGGTAACCATAAATGTGCTGGCGCGGTAAGTAATTGTTGCTGCATTGATCGCGGTGGTAGTTATGATGGTAACCATAAATGTGCTGGCGCGGTAAGTAATTGTTGCTGCATTGATCGTGGTGGTAGTTATGATGGTAACCATAAATGTGCTGGCGCGGTAAGTAATTGTTGCTGCATTGATCGTGGTGGTAGTTATGATGGTAACCATAAATGTGCTGGCGCGGTAAGTAATTGTTGCTGCATTGATCGTGGTGGTAGTTATGATGGTAACCATAAATGTGCTGGCGCGGTAAGTAAGTAATTGTTGCTGCATTGATCGCGGTGGTAGTTATGATGGTAACCATAAATGTGCTGGCGCGGTAAGTAATTGTTGCTGCATTGATCGTGGTGGTAGTTATGATGGTAACCATAAATGTGCTGGCGCGGTAAGTAATTGTTGCTGCATTGATCGCGGTGGTAGTTATGATGGTAACGATAAATGTGCTGGCGCGGTAAGTAATTGTTGCTGCATTGATCGTGGTGGTAGTTATGATTATAATGGTTGATAATGATGAAGATTGATGATGATGATGATGCTGGATGATCAATGGATGATTGCATATGATGATTATGGCTGTAATTGATGAAAGATGACGATGATGGATGATCAATGTATAATTCCATATGATGATGAATGATGCCAGGTGATGATGGATGATGCCAGATGATGATGCTGGGTGATCAATGGATGATTGCATATGATTATTATGGTTGATGATATGATGATGATGGAAGATGCCAAATGATGACGATGATGGATGATCAGTGGTTAATTCCATATGATGATCATGGGTGTAGATAATGGTGATGCCAGATGATGATGATGGATTATCGATGGAGGATTCCAGATGATGGATGATCATGATAATGGATGATGCCAGAGGATGATGATGGATTACTGTTATGATTATGGGTACTGATGATGCCAGAGATGATGGCTAGTGCCATAATGGTTCTAATATTAAATGGTGGCGATGATAATTAAGTGATGGTAAATATCCTCTATAAATCATGGTGTTAGTAGTGATGATAATACCTGCATATTTTACCAGCATGTCGGTCAGATTACCCTCAAGACATTCATCCTGTATCTCATATTATTCTGTGACTGGGAACTTGAGGAAAAGCCTTATTGGACACGAACAACGTGAGTATATAAACAATGCTAAGCACCTATCAGGGAAAATATGATAATGATCAAGATGATGATGGTGATGTATTATGGCGTTCATGGTCGTGATGATGAAGATGGTCATGGGTAATGGTGGTAACTAGAATGACAATGGAATATGTTGGAGAAGGCAATGGTGAGATAGCCTTGATGATTAACATGATGATGATGTTATGGGTACACGAGAACGTAATTGAAGAAAATGATACTAGATGATGCTGCTGATTGCAAGAAATAAAATATTATTATTATTATTATTATTATTATTATTATTATTATTATTATTAGCCTTATTATTATTATGATTATATAATTATTGCTAAGCACCTATCAGGGAAAATATGATTATGATAAAAGTGATACATACTAGTTGTACTGAGTATTCAATCTTCATCTTTGAAACAGGTTGATTCGATACGGAAATCCTGGACACGAACAACGTGAGTATATAAAACAATGCTAAGCACCTATCAGGGAAAAAGATAATGACAAGATGAGGAAAAGCCTTACTGGACATCTATAACAACGTGAGTACTAAGCAATGCTAAGCCTGACTATCAGGGAAAATATGATAATGATCAAGACCCCTGAAAGGCCTTACTGGACACCAACCCCTCCTTAGCCTGAAACACCCTAACCCCTGTCAGGAGATAATGACATGAGGAAACCCCTCCTTATCCTGACCACGAACCCCGTCAGGAGTAAACAAACCTAAGCACCTATCAGGGAAAATATGATAACCCCAAGATGAGGAAAAGCCTTATTGGACACGAAAACTCTCCTTATCCTGACCACCTAAGCCCCTGTCAGGGACAAAACCTGATCCTTAGCCAAGATGAGGAAAACCCCTGTCAGGAGTACACGAACAACGTCTATATAGCCTGAAGCACCCCACCCCTGTCAGAGTACACCTTATTGGACACGAACAACGTGAGTATATAAACAATGCTAAGCACCTATCAGGGAAAATATGATAATGATCAAGATGATGATGGTGATGTATTATGGCGTTCATGGTCGTGATGATGAAGATGGTCATGGGTAATGGTGGTAACTAGAATGACAATGGAATATGTTGCAGAAGGCAATGGTGAGATAGCCTTGATGATTAACATGATGATAATGTTATGGGTACACGAGAACGTAATTGAAGAAAATGATACTAGATGATGCTGCTGATTGCAAGAAATAAATATTATTATTATTATTATTATTATTATTATTATTATTATTATTATTATTATTATTATTATTATTATTATTATTATTATTATTATTATTAAAAGTATACATACTAGTTGTACTGACTTCAATCTTCATCTTTGAAACAGGTTGATTCGATACGGAAATCCTGACGAACCAATTAAATTAAAGTCGTTCAAGTATACGAGGGACAAGGTAAAACAATCTATACTCTCTGACTTCCTTAGCCTGACTTCCCCTGACCCATCCCCCCACCCCTGTCAGGAATACACCCAACCCCTCCTTAGCCTGACCACCCCACCCCTGTCAGGAGTACACCAAACCCCTCCTTATCCTGACCACCCCATCTCTGTCAGGAGTACACCCAACCTCTCCTTAGCCTGAGACACCCCACCCCTGTCAGGAGTACACCAAACCCCTCCTTATCCTGACCACCCCACCCCTGTCAGGAGTACACCCAACCTCTCCTTAGCCTGACCACCCCACCCCTGTCAGGAGTACACCCAACCTCTCCTTAGCCTGACCACCCCACCCCTGTCAGGAGTACACCCAACCTCTCCTTAGCCTGACCATCCCACCCCTGTCAGGAGTACAACCAATCCCTGTATCCCAGACATCTAGGCAAACGTCCTTAGCCTGGCCATGCACCCCACCCCTGTCAGGAGTACACCCAACCTCTCCTTAGCCTGATTACCCTCACCCCTAGCCAGTCAGGAGTACATCCAGAACATCCCGAACATCTAAGACTGACCACACCATTGTCTGCTGCTCATGTATAAAATATCTACTACAGAACCACTAATCTACGTTCTTCTATATCCAGGAGGAACTGTTATTGCCAGACCAACCAGACTCCAGTTCAACAGAAGACGAAATCGATGGCCCCGACCTACGATGCGCGATCCCTCACGACATACAAGACCCCAACGAAGACATCTAAACCACACACAACCACCTGTGCTGAGCAAATGCACCAAGAAGCCACTGCAATGGAGTATTAGAATAACCCGAAGGGTTCCTCGGGTAGACACTAATGTATTGACATATCCTTACCCAGATCTCTCACGGTCTTTCAAGGTCGAGCGGGACTGATGCAGGGAGAACTGATCTGGTTCGTTCGAGATTAGGTAGACAGTGAGGGGGTTGTGTGGCCTCTCTTCTGCTAGTGCTCAAACACTTTCAAACTAAATTGGAATGATCGACTGTTTTTTTCTGTTTGCAAGTCCACAAATCGAAGTTGACCTTCCCCGTATGGATTCTAAGAATCGTAGTGAACGTCCCAAAGAATCCCCTCCCCTCTCCACCCACCATTCTCCATCCTCCCCTCCCCCATCGTATATTGAAATGAGTGCTTCCATACCGGAAATCAAGGTTTATTTTTAATACAACCAGGATTTTTAACACGAAGGCATTTATTACGACGTCAATATCCGACGTCAAAGCATAATATAAACAAATAAATTCACGAGTCTAATGAATGGAGAGCGAGAGAGAGATCGCCCGGGTGAGAGGAATATTCACTTGACCCTACAGTTATGACATCCCCCAAGACCGTCTGAATGTCAGTCTACAATACTATAGTCAGCTAGCCAGGGTTCCAACTGCTCCCGTAAGAAAAAAATATGCTCCCGGAATTCCTGGAAAACACCTGGAATTTCAAACATTTCTTCCAGGGCCCTCGATTTCAATCTTGACCGGCCAACTCCTGGAAAATTCCTGGATAGAAAAAATAAAATTGTTAAATTGCTTTAGTCAATAAAATCGGCAATTTGTAAGTTAAGGGTCCTGGAATTTTTATATTTATTCCCTGTAAAACTCCTGGAAAATTCCTGGAAAATTCCTGGAATTTTATAATCTCCTGGTAGTACGAACCCTGGCCAGCCTTCACAGGATCCTTTCACCCGCACCATCTCTCTATATCCATTGAATAATATAATTTAATTACAGTTGAATTGGTTCTTTTTATTCCTTAAACCTGATTTTATAAAGTGCGACGCGAACACGTGTGACCACCTTAAATGTCTTGCGTTACCATTATCAGCCAATCAGCGTGCGATGTGCAATTAAGGTGGTCACGCTTGTTTCCGTTGCACTGCCACTAATAGAGTGAGACATATTTTAGCTTATTAAAAAACTGAAATCTTTTAAAAACACAATCGACATTTTGTATTGCTATGACAACTATTTCGACCCCAGCCTCTTGCTCTTCCATTCTGATAGAGTGAAAAACAACCTGGGTCCGAGGTTAATATTACAGGAAAAGGGGGTGTTTCTTGGTGCTACAGTCTGCATTGTATTCTTGGTTAGGTTTCTTTGTATGCAGGGTATTGTTTTGGTTCAAGTTCATTCTTCTCGTTCTTTGTGTTCATTGTCTAACGTCATCTGATGTTCTGCAACACCAAGAAACCTCGGGAAAAGGTGATGAAAGCCTGGTTCCCGTATGTCGCCGACACGCCTGCGACATCGATCGCCGGAGGCACTACCTGGGACACCATTCCGATGATGAAAACACTTTGTCCCCGGCATCGCAGATGGACGTCACCGACACGCCAGGTTTTTCGCCGGCATGCCCGCGACAGTTGAGTTGAGTTCAAGTCTTGCAGCATGTCGGCGGCGTCCCCTACTTGCCTGCGACGTAAAATGAATGTGGAAACATCTTCGGCAGCCCATCGGCGGCATTCTGTGTCTGCTAGTGGTCAGCGGATTTCGCAATCTATCCCATAATCATACTTGACAAGATGGAGACCATGGCGTCGCCGGTGCGTCCCGGTTAATCACCGGCGATGTTGTCGCTGGCATCGCAGGCGTTATGCCGACATATCGGGACCAGGCTTTACACAATCACTTCTTATGGGACCGTAAACTAACACTTTGCGTCATGTAAGTTTTTTTTATTTAAAGGGGGTAAGCCAAATTAAGGCTCACCAAATGACAACAAAACCGATACCGAACATGAAAAGACGAACCAAACAAGTGAAGTGAAAGGCATGACGGAAAAGGCTCTGCTTCGTATTGTGTGTAGCGTAGCGTCGGGCCAGTGTGGGACGTGTGATCCGAGGAAACTGCTCCTTCGATTACTTACTGCAGTCCTTGCTTTTTAGTATTATTCTTATTGTTGTTTTATTATTACTTTTTTTATTAAAGATTGTCTTCCCGAAGGAAGTGAGCCGTGCTCGGAGGTAGTGCAATACCGAGACAACCCGTGGCTGGGACGAGGCAAGCCTCTTTTCCACAGCCCAGTTCCAAAAATCAGTTTAATATATGAGCTACTCAATGAGCAGCGTATCAGATATTAAGCTGATAAGAACAGATACTACACTTGATCTTAGCCAAAAGGCCGAGAAGCGATACCGTTTTGCGCGCCGTTACTATTTCTTCGTCAATTCCTCTGTATCCCGTGTGGGGCCTCGCAAGATAATGGCTATTTCGCGACATTCAGAATCCTCAGACTTCCTAAACGACTCAGACGATTTTCAGGGTTCGGTTCAAGGGGTTAGTGTAATTAGGTCTTGGGGTTAAGCGGTTAGAGTTAGTGGGATAAAGTTATAGAGGGTATTTGAAAGGATGAGTTATCAATTTTGTTGAAGGTTGTTTAACAATTATTCGCCGAACGCGAAGTGATTATCGTCTCATAATCACTGGTCGCTCGACCAATCACAGCGCGCGAAACTCTATATTCACTGTCTAAAATTATACTAAAGGTTATTAGCATAAACCATCCAGTGGTCTATTGCAAATCCTGCAATCTGATTGGTTCGCTACTAGTGGTCTATCAGCTCATAGACCCCGAGTAGAGGTAAACAAACAAAATGGCCGCTTCATCGTCGCGTTTTGCTAATGTTTCGGAGGAGTTTCTCTGCGAATTATCGTCGATCCGTTGCATGTTAATTTCTGTCAATTTCTACTGACCTACTGGATGGTTTATATTTGCTAAAACAATTAGACTACTCGTTCTCGTTTACCAGGATAGTCAACTCGGCGCGTCATAGAAACCTCGAACTCGTATAGCCAGTAATTGTTAATATAGAGCATATATTACTGTCACCTTGTGATTCATCCCAGAGCTACAAACTCCGCCTCAAAGTAAACATTTCGAACCTCACCGAAAATAATGCAGTTATTGTTATCTGTTATGTTGATAAATAAGATGGCGAGAAGTTGCGTAAACATTTTTTACTAGATATTTCGATCGAAATCCATCGATCATCATCAGCTACAATTCGTATTGAGGTGTGCACCCTATATATTACGAAGTGTACCCTCATTACGAATTGTAGCTGACGATGATCGATGGATTTCGATCGAAATATCTAGTAAAAAATGTTTACGCAACTTCTCGTCATCTTATTTATCTTTAAACTATATGTCCATCAAACATCGTCATTTTGGGGCATTTTTGCGCATTTTTAATTGGCTATAGTCCATCAAAATTGTCCTTTTGGGCCATGCATTTCTGCGTAATTTGAATGGGCTATAGTCCATCAAAAATCGTCCTTTTGGGACATTTTTGCGCATTTTGATTGGGCTATAGTCCATCAAAGTCGTCCTTTTGGGCCATTTCTGCGCAATTCGAATGGACTATAGCCCATCAAAATCGTCATTTTGGAGCATTTTTGCGCAATTTGAATGGGCTATATTTCATCAAAAATCGTCCTTTTGGGCCATTTCTGCGCAATTTGAATGGGCTATATTCCATCAAAAATCGTCCTTTTGGGCCATTTCTGAGCATTTTTCTTGGCCTATATTCCATCAAAAACATCATTTTGGGGCATTTTTGCGCATTTTACATGGGCTATAGTCCATCAAAAACATCATTTTGGGGTATTTTTGCGCAATTTGAATGGGCTATATTTCATCAAAAATCGTCCTTTTGGGCCATTTCTGAGCAATTTGAATGGGCTATATTTCATCAAAAATCGTCATTTTGGACCATTTTTGCGCAATTTGAATTGGCTATTTATTCCATCAAAAATCGTCCTTTTGGGCCATTTCTCAGCATTTTTCACGGCCTATAGTCCATCAAAAATCGTCCTTTTGGACCATTTTTGCGCAATTTGAATGGGCTATAGTCCATCAAAAACATCATTTTGGAGCATTTTTACGCAATTTGAATGGGCTATAGTCCATCAAAATCGTCATTTTGGAGCATTTTTGCGCAATTTGAATGGGCTATAGTCCATCAAAATCGTCCTTTTGGAGCATTTCTGCGCAATTTGAATGGGCTATAGTCCATCAAAAACATCATTTCGGGGCATTTTTGCGCAATTTGAATGGGCTATAGTCCATCAAAATTCATCATTATGGGGCACTTTTGCGCAATTTGAATGGGCTATAGTCGATCAAAAATCGTCATTTTGGGGCATTTTTGCGCAATTTGAATGGGCTATATTTCATCAAAAATCGTCCTTTTGGGCCATTTCTGCGCATTTTTCATGGGCAAAAACATCATTTAGGGGAATTTTTGCGCATGTTGAATGGGTTATAGTCCATCAAAAACATCATTTGGGGCATTTTTGCGCAATTTGAATGGGTCGATCAAAAATCGTAATTTTGAGTCATTTTTGACCATTTTTCATGGGCTAAAGATCGTCATTTTGTGCGCGATTTGGGCGCATTTTACATGGGCTATTATAGTCCATTGACAAACGTCATTGGTGGTGTACACTGCGGGCACCATATAGCAATATTTTGTATGGGCTTCCTGTGGTAAAACAGGCTCACATGTGAGTTAATAATACTGGGTTCCCTGTGGTACCTGATCCCACTACACAATATACGCGTTGTTCCTTTCTGAAATTACGTCAAACCGATCAACGTCAAAATTCAAAATAAGTTTACAGTAAAATAACCTCAAAATCAATAGAATATCGTATCCATGTTAGAAAACACCCTTGAACATGTCAACAAGAAAAAAATATCAATTACATTAAAACTGTGCGGTTGGGTCGAAACATGAAAGAAAATCAACTTTAGAAAAAATAAAAATAAAAATAAAAGGATAAACACGAAAAATATGTTTTGGCCGGACCGGACCGGGACTGGAACCTGCGCGCTATGTAGAAAATTATATGCAAAACACTAAAAATCAAAAGAAAAAAAAATCAACTCTATAAAAAAAACAGAAACTAAAAGAAGACAAAAATAATTTAAAAAAAACTTTACCGAAAAAAAAAACTTTTAAAAAAATGGGTCGACCGCACCGTGACTCGAACCCGCGCGCTACTTAGGAGAATTTATGCAAAACACTAAAAATCGACCATACACCCAGACTTAAATGCTGAGTCACCGTATGTTACGTATAGGACGAAGATTTGCATGGGCCTCATCCGCGCTAGTCAAAGAGGGAGGGAACAGTCGTATCCTAGTCCTAAATGACTGCCCCTTACCACATCAAGCTATCTGTACTTCCGACTGTTTTCGAGGGTCAATTTACTAGTCTATCGTGTAACGGTTATTGTTATGGTAATTTATTGACTAACGTAGTCCTCTGGTTAAGTGCTGGGATTTGGAAACCAGCGACCCGGGGTTCGATTCTCGGTGCGGGCACTATTTCTTATTCTTTTTTTTTTTCTACCTTTTTTTCCTGCTCTTTTTTCCTTATTTTATTTCTGCAGTAGTTTTTTCTTTTTCCGTTTTAATAGAAAAAAAACTTATCACAGAAGTTAATTTCAGTTGCGAACCCCACTAAAACCTAAGCCTGTTTTATTAATGAAATAATATATCACTGTTAATAATCATAGTGCGATGAAACTTATCTGATTAAAAATAAAGTTAGTATTTACCGGGCTGACTTATCCGGTAAAACGTTCCGACTGTCTATCATGGATTGCCCAGCCTTTCACGGCCAGATCAGTGCGCTCTGTCCCAATTTGTTGATCAAGTTTTCCCTTATTGACATGTTCGAGGGTGTGTTGATCTTGACACGGTTTTCAAATGTTCAGTTTGCAGCGACTTTATTTATTCGGTGATATTGGATACGACATTCTTTTGACTGGACAATAATAGAATCCCATGCAAGGAACACACACGCAAGAATGGGTCCATCAAAAATCGTCATTTTGGGGCATTTTTGAGCATTTTGCATGGGCTATATAGTTCATCAAAAATCATCATATATTTTGGGGCATTTTTGAGCATTTTCATTTTGGGGCATTTTTGAGCATTTTGCAAGGGCTATTGTCCATCAAAAATGAAGGAATGGTCAACGATCAGCGTGCGTCCATCGAGTTATGGATGCACGCGGGAGGCTGCTAAGGACGAGGATTCAAATTAAAAAAAAAAATTTTCCAATTGATTTCAGAGCGCGCGCTATGCCGATGACGTGAGCGTGTGTCCATTGAGTTATGGATGCACGCTAATTATCCAATCAGAGCGCGCGTTATATCAATGCTGTTATAATCATCATTTTGGGGCATTTTTGAGCATTTTGCATGGGCTATAGTCCATCAAAAGTCATCATTCTATGGCATTTTCCTTTATGATCGTTCACAATAAATTGTAAGACACATTGTTTGGGTTTTGTTACATTCCTTTGCTTGGTACAGCAGCCATTGAGAGTAATACGACTGGTTGAGCTGTAGCGATGGTTACTGTATGCGTTCACGTGAATTTGGCGCACTGTCGTCTATCACGTGGTTGAGGAGGTGCGCGTGATAGGTGTTCATGAGAGTCCCTAAGTTCCACAATAACAGCTCCACTACGGCGGTAACTTTTCTAAAACTCTTGCCGCAATTTCAATGTAAGCTTGTGCCTGTAATATGATAAAGACAGATGATTGCTAGGTGCAGCCCATCCTCTTTGAACATCCACCTTTCCTACTGGCCATTGCAAACCCCAGTTTGCTTTTTAGGAAACATGTTCCTTTGCCCACTACCACTTCCACAGACTATGTGTCTCTCGCATCCCCTGGACACCCCACTCTACATGTCCCGTTGTCCCTGGGGATGCCCTGGACACCCCACTCTACATGTCCCCTTGTCCCTGGGGATGCCCTGGACACCCCACTCTACATGTCCCCTTGTCCCTGGGGATGCCCTGGACACCCCACTCTACATGTCCCCTTGTCCCTGGGGATGCCCTGGACACCCCACTCTACATGTCCCCTTGTCCCTGGGGATGCCCTGGACACCCCACTCTACATGTCCCGTTGTCCCTGGGGATGCCCTGGACACCCCACTCTACATGTCCCCTTGTCCCTGGGGATGCCCTGGACACCCCACTCTACATGTCCCCTTGTCCCTGGGGATGCCCTGGACACCCCACTCTACATGTCCCCTTGTCCCTGGGGATGCCCTGGACACCCCACTCTACATGTCCCCTTGTCCCTGGGGATGCCCTGGACACCCCACTCTACATGTCCCGTTGTCCCTGGGGATGCCCTGGACACCCCACTCTACATGTCCCCTTGTCCCTGGGGATGCCCTGGACACCCCACTCTACATGTCCCCTTGTCCCTGGGGATGCCCTGGACACCCCACTCTACATGTCCCGTTGTCCCTGGGGATGCCCTGGACACCCCACTCTACATGTCCCCTTGTCCTTGGGGATGCCCTGGACACCCCACTCTACATGTCCCCTTGTCCTTGGCGATGCCCTGGACACCCCAGTCTACGTCCCCTTGTCCTTGGGGATGCCCTGGACACCCCACTCTACATGTCCCCTTGTCCTTGGGGATGCCCTGGACACCCCAGTCTACATGCCCCTTGTTGACGCCACCAACTATGTGTCCTTCCCATACAATGACTGACCTACTGTACTGTTATCAGTGTCCTGTCCTATGTTAATGGTAGTATAGGCAAGGGATGGTGTGACAAGTTCAGCAGGCAAAGGTTTCTATTGTAGCTTAGGGTGCGTTCGATTGACCTTATTCCGGAATAGGAATAATTCCAGATTCTGGGGCAGACGGATGACGTCATTATTCCGGAATATTCCAAGCATTCTGCTATGATGAGCAGAATGTTTGGAATATATTCTGCTTATTCCGGATTCCGTTTTATTCCAAGTATTCCTATTCCGGAATAAGGTCAATCGAACGCACCCTTAGATAGGTGATTGTACTGGATAATGGTGTACATGTACCTGAGAACTTGATGGCTGAGAGACTACAATGGGTTTGCCCTGGTCAGATGTTTCTCTGATCTGGATATCCAGAGGCACATCACCTGCATACGTTAAATGTAAATGTAGTCATTTATAGAGCGCACAACATTTCTATGTAATATACTCAGATGTGCTTCACAGAGTTCACAGAGAGATACAGATGGCTCAATAGTGACGCAGTTTATAATCTTGAGGGTTTTCGGCCAAAGGCTTAACGTCTCTGACCAAGGATGCGGCCAGGACTTCCCACAGACAAGCCAGTGATCGAATCATCTGAGCCATTACAGTGTATATGTTTAAAAAGTTGAATATTATATAGATGTAGATGATGTAAAAAAAGAGTGTGAAGTTGGTATGATCATCTACTGATGCTGACCATGGGTATGATGACAGAAATGATGATGATGATGATGATGATGATTCTGGAAACAATACTAATGAGAGTAAAAGTGGCAACAATAATGGTGGCTATGATGATCTGGTAATGGCTGTAAAGATGATGATGATGATGATGATAATGATGATGATGATGATGATTCTGGAAACAATACTAATGAGAGTAAAAGTGGCAACAATAATGGTGGCTATGATGATCTGGTAATGGCTGTAAAGATGATGATGATGATGATGATGATGATTCTGGAAACAATACTAATGAGAGTAAAAGTGGCAACAATAATGGTGGCTATGATGATCTGGTAATGACTGTAAAGATGATGATGATGAAAATGGTTAAAATGATAATGATAGCTTGTGGTAATAATGGTAAGTGGGATACAAGATAGAAATGACACTAGTGATGACAGCCCTGGACATCCCACTCTACATGTCCATTGTTCCTGGCCTATCACCATCCCCACTGACTACATTGTATGTGTCCCATCCCTTTGTCCCTAGGGATGCCCAGGAATGGGATTCTCCATCTCCTATATTAGGTCTGTGCGGGAGCTGACACTTGTATTTACTACTTTTACTCAATGGAAACCACTTTCGCGCCAATATGTTTCCAAAAATGTAGCCTGATGTGGTAGTTAACAGGATGACTCAAAACTAAATTGCATCATTGATTTTTTTTAATTTTTAATTTTTTAGTTTTACATGTATCATTTTGTAATTGTTTTGCAGGTTCTGGAGATGTTAGACTCCAGTGACCATATTGCAATGGTAAGGAATGGAATAATTTATATGATGGGATTCCTGTGGTAGAGCACAGATGATAGTGATGATTAAGATGAGAATGATCGTTAAATTGCTAAGCGTTAACCATATTTACGTACCAAGTACTTCAATACCCATATCTTGCGCCACAGCACTGGCTCCATCACGACCAAAGATGTAAGTTGTGTGGCTGCAGTTTGGACAGACATAATGACTCATGTTCTGAATGAGACCAAGAACCTTAAACAATCACAACAGGTGTAAATACAGTAGCTACCTTTCGATACATGCTTCACTTGTCGCACAATAAAGAGTGGAGTGAAGCTCCGTGGAATAATGTTCAATGATTTGTGAAAACGTAAAACAGTAAATTTCCTTAGAGTCGTTTTCGTATGAGTGGGAAGTAGTTACGGTACAGTTCGTGCAGTACCGTGACTGTATCACGCCATCATCATGCCGTATCCAAGCATTCTGATTGGTTGAACGATGATTTTGCGCACTGTGATTGGTTGAATACAATGTCTTCGATTCCGTACCGTGACCGTAACTCTGTGCCGTAGGTTTCCCACTAATACGAAAATGACTCTATTCCCTGGAGTGTCACACTGAAACCTTGGCGCATAACAAGTGGAACATAATTATATCAAAAGTGGAGTATTTATAAGCACAATAATCACTGCCACCCATGTCAGCCCAACCGGGAAGGAGCAAGAGGGCAGGGTGGCCTTCTCTTCGGTTTCTCCCACAGGGGGTAGGGTAAGCAGGGAGTGCACATAGATTGTCTCTTACATGTAACACCAATAGAATCGATTTCGAATGAGTGGGAAGTAGTTGCCATACAGTGTCGTGCAGTGGCCATACTGTAGGCGACTGTGCCATGTTCAAGCATTCTGATTGGTTGAACAATGACTTTGCGCGCTGCGATTGGTTGAATAGAATGTCTTTGATTCCATACCGTGACCGTAACAGTTACTACTGCCATAGGTCTCCCACTCATACGAAAACGACTGTAATACATCCTTACAGGTATGTTGACTTGTCTAAACATCTCGGCACCTCTCCTGGCATCCATAAGAGCAATGTCTTGAGGAGTAGTCACTATCACAGCACCTGGTTATTGTGATTACAAAGTTACTAGTTGCTGCCAGTACTACTACAGGGTCATAGTACCTGGGTATTGTGATTACAAAGTTACTAGTTGCTGCCAGTACTACTACAGGGTCATAGTACCTGGGTATTGTGATTACAAAGTTACTAGATGCTGCCAATACTACTACAGGGTCATAGTACCTGGGTATTGTGATTACAAAGTTACTAGTTGCTGCCAATACTACTACAGGGTCACAGCACCTGGGTATTGTGATTACAAAGTTACTAGTTGCTGCCAGTACTACTACAGGGTCATAGTACCTGGGTATTGTGATTACAAAGTTACTAGTTGCTGCCAGTACTACTACAGGGTCACAGCACCTGGGTATTGTGATTACAAAGTTACTAGTTGCTGCCAGTACTACTACAGGGTCATAGTACCTGGGTATTGTGATTACAAAGTTACTAGTTGCTGCCAGTACTACTACAGGGTCATAGTACCTGGGTATTGTGATTACAAAGTTACTAGTTGCTGCCAGTACTACTACAGGGCCATAGTACCTGGGTATTGTGATTACAAAGTTACTAGTTGCTACCAGTACTACTACAGGGTCATAGTACTGGGTATTGTGATTACAAAGTTACTAGTTGCTGCCAGTACTACTACAGGGTCATAGTACCTGGGTATTGTCATTACAAAGTTACTAGTTGCTGCCAGTACTACTACAGGGTCATAGTACCTGGGTATTGTGATTACAAAGTTACTAGTTGCTGCCAGTACTACTACAGGGTCATAGTACCTGGGTATTGTGATTACAAAGTTACTAGATGCTGCCAATACTACTACAGGGTCATAGTACCTGGGTATTGTGATTACAAAGTTACTAGTTGCTGCCAATACTACTACAGGGTCACAGCACCTGGGTATTGTGATTACAAAGTTACTAGTTGCTGCCAGTACTACTACAGGGTCATAGTACCTGGGTATTGTGATTACAAAGTTACTAGTTGCTGCCAGTACTACTACAGGGTCATAGTACCTGGGTATTGTGATTACAAAGTTACTAGTTGCTGCCAGTACTACTACAGGGCCATAGTACCTGGGTATTGTGATTACAAAGTTACTAGTTGCTACCAGTACTACTACAGGGTCATAGTACCTGGGTATTGTGATTACAAAGTTACTAGTTGCTACCAGTACTACTACAGGGTCATAGTACCTGGGTATTGTGATTACAAAGTTACTAGTTGCTGCCAGTACTACTACAGGGTCATAGTACCTGGGTATTGTGATTACAAAGTTACTAGTTGCTGCCAGTACTACTACAGGGTCATAGTACCTCAGGGGTATTGTGATTACAAAGTTACTAGTTGCTGCCAGTACTACTACAGGGTCATAGTACCTGGGTATTGTGATTACAAAGTTACTAGATGCTGCCAATACTACTACAGGGTCATAGTACCTGGGTATTGTGATTACAAAGTTACTAGTTGCTGCCAATACTACTACAGGGTCACAGCACCTGGGTATTGTGATTACAAAGTTACTAGTTGCTGCCAGTACTACTACAGGGTCATAGTACCTGGGTATTGTGATTACAAAGTTACTAGTTGCTGCCAGTACTACTACAGGGTCATAGTACCTGGGTATTGTGATTACAAAGTTACTAGTTGCTGCCAGTACTACTACAGGGCCATAGTACCTGGGTATTGTGATTACAAAGTTACTAGTTGCTACCAGTACTACTACAGGGTCATAGTACCTGGGTATTGTGATTACAAAGTTACTAGTTGCTGCCAGTACTACTACAGGGTCATAGTACCTGGGTATTGTGATTACAAAGTTACTAGTTGCTGCCAGTACTACTACAGGGTCATATACATGTAGTACCTGGGTATTGTGATTACAAAGTTACTAGTTGCTGCCAGTACTACTACAGGGTCATAGTACCTGGGTATTGTGATTACAAAGTTACTAGTTGCTGCCAGTACTACTACATGTACTACAGGGTCATAGTATTTGGGAAGCAAGGAGAGCACTCGCCCCTCACCACTGTGGTGCCTTTGATCCCAGGTGCTTTATGTGAGTTGAGTTTCTCAGTATTGGACCCTTGCTAGATCAGTTTTGAGTGGAGGAGTGCAACTTTAAGAAATTGCATGTAGCTTGACTTTCATCATCATCATCAGCAGCAGCAGCACCTCACCATCATCACTACATAAGCATCACCATTGTCATCATCATGATTACCATCAACACCATTGCCATCAACCATCACCAATACCATTATACATTAATGTCATCATCACAATTGCCATCATCATCACTACTATCACCATCATCAGTAGTACATACATGTACATATTTCATCAGACAGACACTCACCTGATACAGGAATAAGCTGTGAGATGGACAACTGGGTGTCTCCTGTTCCTGGTGGCATGTCAATCACCAACACATCAAGGGGACCCCAAGCTACCTGACGTAGAAGTTTTTCAATGGCGGACATGACCTGTAATGACATTTATTGAATATATGAACATTTTGCTATTACATAATATCGCCATTTTCCTATGTACATGTACATGTAGCTACAGTGCAGACCTAATTAATAATAAAACATCTACATCTACACATCAGTCTGTATCTAATATTATACAGAATAAATCCTTAACTTCTCAATTAATGTCTTAGTTCAAGCATTACACAATACTATAAGCTATGTACATATTTAGTTAAAGTATCGCTTTGTCAGCTACAGCGTGGCTATTCTTTGTTTGTTCTGTTGCATGGTGTTATGTTAGAAAATTATAAAATAAGAGACAAAGGGACATGTAACTGTGTGTAATAAGTAAATATATGTAAATGTAATTAGATTGTCTACAATGTAAATAAAAATGATAAAAAAAATTAAAAAATTAAAAAATTAAGAGGATATTTTTTACGAACGCGCGTATTGAGCGCCAAAAACCAATAGCATGGAGAATACGTTTTGTACAAGGCTAAAACTGCTTTAGCAAAGAGTTCAAGTTATTTGTGATAGTTTTTGAACGGTAAAAGTGAAATTAGAGTGTTAATCCAAGGTGAAAATTTGATTTGAAAACTGTCCACATGGGCTAGATCAGTATATTTGCTAGTATTGCTGATGTTTTCCCCTGAATTACCTCAAATTTGAAACAAAAAGCAGGAAAATGGCTTTGTACAACGCTAAAACAGCTTTAGGCAGACAATTTACATTGTTTTTAATAGTTTGTGCTTGGTTAAAATAAAATTAGAGTGTTAATCCAAAGCGAAAATCGAAATTCAAACTGTCCAAAAGTGCTGGTTTTTGGCGCTTTTGGCGGATATTACGCGATGTTGAAATAAATATCCTCTTAAATAAAATAAAAAGGAATAATAAAGGAGTAACGTCTGAGACAGCAGTAGATTTGGTACTTTCAGTGTTCAACTTTTATACAATAATCTCCTCTCAATACTATGTTTTTACTGAGAGGGAAACCAGAGTAACACAGAAATAGGGGTGCCGAATGGTCAAGGCGAGACTTTGCGAGACTTTGAGACAAGGCATATTTTTGCGAACCCAAGACGCTTTTTCACCGATTTCCTTTGTTTTCAAAATTCGAGACTCTGAGACGGTTTTTTGCAAAAAAAACGAGATTTCAAGACCTGCGAAATTTGACCGAAATTTTGTGAGACTGACTTTTTGCAGGGACCATTTGACACCCCTAGAAATAATACCCACAGTAATTACATACTATCGAACTATAATCACATGTACATTTATGTAGTGTTTGGTACATTGGACAGGGAGCATTAAACCAGGCACTGAAAAAGCAAATACCTACCATTAGACCTCTCCACACAATGGCAGCTCCTTCTTCAACTAAAAACCCCATAGACATACTAAAACACAATGACATTTACACACAAATGTACCATTATGTACAGAACTAACAACTGAGGATTTATTTGAAGATAAACATGGTTCCATTTCCAAGCTTTCAGGTCAATTGACCCATCATCAGGGAAATAGTGGAATGCTTCATTATCATGAGTACAAAACAACAAATTACAATGGTAAGAATGTGCGAGCTACAAAGGACCATATCCATGCACAATACATACATGCGTGATCGAAATAACATAGAGAACCAATAACAATAATTATAATTTAAACTAATCAAAGATAACTAAAAACTCCAGTATAAAGAGGGATATGAATTATGAATGATTGGGCTGGCTTAGATGGGTGTCCACCTAGAGAGAGTTGACTGCAATAACAGAACTCTGATCACCATAGATAATCGAGTAGTATTAATTATCACTACAGCAATACTTACCATGGAAGTCCAAAGTTTATCAACGGTTTCATTTGATTTTCTGTTAATTGAATTGTACAATATACATGTAAAGAGTAGGTATAGTATATGTACACAGTGTGGGTACTGTATATACATATACATGTAAAGAGTAGGTACAGTATATGTACACAATGTGCACAGTGTGGGTACTGTATATACATGTATATACATGTAAAGAGTAGGTACAGTATATGTGCACAGAGTTAGGTACATACATGTGCACAGTGTGGGTTACTACTGTACATGTACATACATGTGCACAGTGTGGGTTACTACTGTACATGTAAATTGGTACTGGTTGCAGGTATGTATGGTTGCTTGATGCTGGATATCAGACTTGTGCAATAGATCCAAAATGCATATATACAGTGTACACCATTTCAACTAACGTTGTCGTGTTCAAAGCAATAAGCGTCAAGCCACGACAGAAGTGGATGCTGGTTTTGTGTTGGCAATTCTTTAAATCATAATATTACTGTTTTTAAACAGTAAAATATTTAATATTTCTATAAGCTTAGGACTAATTACAAAATGTTAACATTTTCATGTGCTTGTTTGTGCATCGCACTTCGTTCCATAGAAAATACGTCTGATTTGGATAATTTGCCAACACAAAACCAGCATTCACTTCAGTCTTGGCTTGACGCTTGTTGCTTTGAATGCGACAATGTTTGTTGAAATACCGGTAGGTGTATAGATCTACATATTACCTTTGGTCAACACCTGTGACATCTTGGTTCTCAATCTGTAAAAACCCTTATTATTATAGCAAGTAACACCCTGGCCGAAACTTTTTCAGTACATCTACATTAAATACACATATCTCTTACTTGTGGTAAGTTCAGGTTGCCCCCTTAAGTTCATCATTAAGGGAATTGAAGGTCCATAGATATCAGCATCAAGAAGGCCAACATTTAATCCCTTAATTGGAAAAGAGACATTGGTTTACCAATCGATATCCAGTTTGACAGTCTTTTTGATTTATAAATTTCCATTTAAAAACTAAAGAGGTTGATGCAATAACATCATCACCATTATCAATGTCAATCATCACCCAGGGGCTGCATGGGCTTTCTGTAAGATGGAAGCTCCTTCAAATCAAGATTCACTGAAGGAATGGTCAACGCTCAGCGTGCGTCCATCGAGTTATATTAATGGATGCACGCAGGAGGCTGCTAAGCACGAGAGAAGCGTAAGAGTCGCACAAGGTGTAGCCCATTTTGCACACTGTGATTTGGTTGAATAGATGTATTTGATTCTGTACCATGACAGTGACACGTACGGTAGGTTTCCCACTCATACAAAATGACTCTATCATCACCATCATCATCACCATATCACCAAGTGACTTTAAACATACCTTATCACTGGACAACATAGCAAGAGCAAGGTTAACTGTCAACAAGAGAAACAAATCTGAATAAGCACTAATAATATTATTAAAAATTCTTGAAGAAATAGAAAACGAGCGCTCGTGCTATATGCAGATTTATACAATAGCACGCTGGGACTGATCGGAACATGAGAGAACACTTCTCGAGTGTTTTGATCAGTCTCCAAGTGCTATAAATCTGCACATACTGTACGTGTAGCACAGCGGACAAGTTGTTAGCTATTTCTTTTATAAAATACAAGTATGATTTTAAGGCAAGCTTTCAATTTTGTTTATTACAAAAATGTTTGAATATCTGCGCACGCGTGCACTGTGCTCTCATAAAGCACGCGGAATACGCATCCTTTGGCCAATCAGAGCACGCGTTATATCATAGTTATTTTATAAGTACATGCGGTAGAGTAAGTTTTATTTCTATCTGGACTGCATCAAGCAAAAACAGACCTGATGACATTTTCCAAATTTTAGATCCGCAATGGTCTGCAACGATGGCCACGTGACCCTGCTTGAGGCATGGGGGCACCCCACACATTGCAGACCTCGTGAGGAACGACCGCTGGCCAGCATGCCTCAATTTTAACATTGCCTAAATTACATTCAGCCCATATACAATGCGAGCTCATTTTTCTATATATTATCCAGAGATTCACTGAACGTCTTTTACTCTGCAAGGTAAGGGGCCTGGCATTTGCAATGAGGTTTATCACATAATTTCAAAACTTATAGGACAAAAAATGATTATCATAGCTGGAAAGAGCTCACAAATTGCGAAGATATGAATTTTCAAAAATCGAAATTTTATATGGGAACCTTTGGAAATTTACGCTTGGAGGCAACTCTTGCCTCCAACAAAGGTTTTCATACAAAATAATTCATATCTTCGCAATTTGTGGAGCGATCTTTTCCAAACTTTACATTTTTACTAATTTCAACGAGCTTTTTCCAGCTATGATAATCATTTTTTTGTCCTATGAGTTTTGAAATTACATGATAAACCCTCATTGATTGTTCATAATTTTTCTCAATACAGTTGACCTCAAATTCTATTCCCTGTCGTTAATGGGTACCAACCGGCTGTCGTAGACTTGCCAACACCCCCTTTACCAGACGCTACCAACACTACATGTTTAACCCCAGCAATCGGCCATTTCTTGGGAAGTCCTCTAGATACCGTGGCATGGGTTCCCTGTGGTGCATCTCCTGCACCCTGTACACCCTGTCATTTGCAAATATATCGAAAATAGAATACATAAGAGATATATTATACTGTTTTAAGGGACAAATAAATGACTTAATGATTGCAAGTACATTATTATTGTACTTCGAGATCAAAATAGTTGGAGCTTCGCACTCCTTCACTCGAAGAATAAATTTATACAGCACAGATCGCCATAACATAAAGAAAACGAATAGGAAAATGCAATAAATACCTACAAATGGGTTGTCGTGAGTGGTTGCTAGTCTTGCAGTCACAAAGAGAGGCGATCTGAGCGTTTTAAAGTGCAAAGAAATAGCGTAGCTTATTCGAGTTGTGAGCCTGGAGGCCGCCATTTTGGATTTAGTTTGAAACCGCTGTCCATTCTAACCACGGGCTCGTACGGGATTAGCGCAAGCATTGCGCGAATAAGCATGTGTATAGAGAGCCTGCTTACTCCACAAATATGAACCCCCAGCTTATAGGGTTATAGGCCATCCGAAATGGTCAAAAATCTCCCAAAATGGTCATTTTTGGTGGCCATGCAAAATGGTCAAAAATCGTCCAAAATGATCATTTTTAGTGGGTTATTATAGCCCATGCAAAATTGTCTAAAATCGTCCAAAATGGTCATTATTGGTGGGTTATATACCCCATGCAAAATAAAAGTCGTCCAAAATGGTCATTGTTGGTGGGTCATATACCCCATGCAAAATGGTCAAAAATATCAATTTCCTAAGATTACGCTCGTGCTTCTGGTGGTCTTTATATTTCTTTCTCGCCCAGTTTTTATGTATTAGAAATCGAAAGGTGGCCTGGGCCAGCGCTGGACTACAGTTATCACTGTCATTATTTCTAATGGCACATTGCAAAGAATAAATGACTTCACACTTCAGCTTGAAAACTGAAAGTGTTAATTTTATTAAAACAAAAATGAAAACTTCCTATTTCTATATTACAGCTATAATATCTATGCAAACATAATTCGCTTTCTATTTACACAAAATTGTATAAGGCGTAGGTCTTTTCTAAACACTGCCTCGATTTCTGCTTACAATAATATGGTTCTTCAGTACTTCTCTCGCTTTGGAGAGAGAGAAAAATGTCTCGATGAGTAACGCTTAGCGCCCTCATAAGATTTCTTCGCATAGTTTTATTCTCGTCGGTGAATTAACCGAGGCTTTCGGATATTTGTGTTTTTCATATTTGTGTGTCGGTTAGTTCTTGTTCGATTCATGTTCGTTTACGAATGGCAGCCTCAGCCGTCTTCAAGGTTGTTGGCTTGTATACTTGGCCACGGCCTTAGTGCCTTCACTTACAGCGTGCTTGGACAGCTCGCCTGGTAGCAGCAACCTTACAGCAGTTTGTATCTCCCTCGAAGTAATCGTCGACCTGTTGTTGTGCTGTGCTAGCTTCGCCGCCTCCGAAGCTAACCGCTCAAAGATGTCGTTCACAAAGGAGTTCATAATATTCATGGACTTCCCCGAAATGCCAACGTCGGGATGCACTTGCTTGAGTACTTTGTAAAGATAACTTGCAAAGCTTTCGCTTCGTTTTTTCTTGTATTTTCTCTTACCCTTACGGCTCTGCGAAAATGCTTTGGATCCTTTCTTAGAACCACGAGCAGACGGAGCGGTCGTCTCTGCATTGAAACTTTCAGAACAGCTTTCTACTAGACTGAGTTCAGGTTCTTCGACTGGTTTCGCGTTCTCTTTTTCTGCTTTCTTAGTAACGCGTGGCGGCATCGTGAATACTACTTCTTGTCGTCTTCTTTGCGTGAAATCTTGAATCGTAGTTGCAGGCAGTTTGAAGTAAGACAGTTTACAGTCGAGTTCTGTGGGTTTTTATACAGTTTGAGTAAAAAGTTTCACACGTACGTACACGTATTTCCAACTTTGACTAAACAATAACAATTTTCCCCCTGTGAATTGAACTTTTTGGCCTATTGTAAAGACCTTTCCTGATGTTTTGTTTACTACATTTATGCGTGCACTTGTCAGTATCACGTTTGCGTTGGAAGGGAGTGTCAGTTGGTGCACATTTCAGCGCGAAATATCAACTGTGTGGATTCCATTCTCATTATTTCATCCCCAGAGAATCAACTTAAACAGAACGTGGTGCGTGAGTATGACGATAAATTATGAATACCACAAAGATTGCACGTGAAAGTTTCAACCATTACACAGTTGCGCGCGGCATAAAACCATTATACAGTTGCGCGCGGCATAAAACCATTATACAGTTGCGCACGGCATAAAACCATTATACAGTTGCGCGCGGCATAAAACCATTACACAGTTGCGCGCGGCATAAAACCATTATACAGTTGCGCGCGGCATAAAACCATTATACAGTTGCGCGCGGCATAAAACCATTATACAGTTGCGCGCGGCATAAAACCATTATACAGTTGCGCGCGGCATAAAACCATTATACAGTTGCGCGCGACATAAAACCATTATACAGTTGCGCGCGGCATAAAACCATTATACAGTTGCGCGCGGCATAAAACCATTATACAGTTGCGCGCGGCATATAACCATTATACAGTTGCGCGCGGCATAAAACCATTATACAGTTGCGCGCGGCATAAAACCATTATACAGTTGCGCGCGGCATAAAACCATTATACAGTTGCGCGCGGCATAAAACCATTATACAGTTGCGCGCGGCATAAAACCATTATACAGGTGCGCGCGGCATATAACCATTATACAGTTGCGCGAGGCATAACACCATTATACAGTTGCGCGCGGCATAAAACCATTATACAGTTGCGTGCGGCATATAACCATTATACAGTTGCGCGCGGCATAAAACCATTATACAGTTGCGCGCGGCATAAAACCATTATACAGTTGCGCGCGGCATAAAACCATTATACAGTTGCGCGCGGCATAAAACCATTATACAGTTGCGCGCGGCATAAAACCATTATACAGTTGCGCGCGGCATAAAACTATTACACAGTTGCGTGCGGCATAAAACCATTATACAGTTGCGCGCGGCATAAAACTATTATACAGTTGCGCGCGGCATAAAACCATTATACAGTTGCGCGCGGCATAAAACTATTATACAGTTGCGCGCGGCATAAAACTATTATACAGTTGCGCGCGGCATAAAACCATTATACAGTTGCGTGCGGCATATAACCATTATACAGTTGCGCGCGGCATAAAACCATTATACAGTTGCGCGCGGCATAAAAACATTATACAGTTGCGCGCGGCATAACACCATTATACAGTTGCACAGTTGTGCACGCTATAATGAAGAAATAGAAAACGAGCGCGCGTGCTATGTGCAGATTATAGCACGCGGGGACTGATCAGAACACGAGAGAAGTGTTAAGAGAAGCACGACGCGTAGTGTTCTGATCAGTCCCCAAGTGCTATAAATCTGCACATAGCACAGCGGGCAAGTTTTCTATTTCTTTTATAAAATACAATTATGATTTTAAGGCAAGTTTTCAATTTTGTTCGTTACAAAAATGTTTGAATATCTGCGCGCGCGTGCTGTGTGCTCTCATAAAGCACGCGGAATACGCATCCTTTGGCCAATCAGAGCGCGCGTTATATCATAGTTATTTTATAAAACCATTTATTATATAGTCAAGTCAATCGGCACGTTCTGATTGGCTGAAAACTGTGCCTACGGCTCTTGTTTCTCCCTGCTTCTTGAGTAGTGCTCTCGTCACTTCCTAAGTGCTTTATTACTGAACGGAGCACAGTTGAAGCTGTTCTATTTGTTAATTAAAAACAGAGTGGGATTAAGTCGATCCCAGGTTACGGACGTCTTACAGGATACTTGAAATTCCCCAAACCCAGCGCATCCAGACTAAAACACTCCAATTACACAAAGTTAGTCTGTTTATTAAATTTCTTTGAGTACTGTTAACATACATTCTGATTGGTTAATTCACAAAAGAACGGTCACGAGGTCATCACGTGCTACTTGGTACCCTGTGGTGGTGTAAGCAGACCACCAACCTTGCTTGCTGCCCTGGACGGAGCAAAGCCTAACATTTTCTGGACATTCTAAAATTTGAAGACAAAGCATCACGTAAGCTTATTGAAAACTGGTCATCATAAATGAGAACTAGTCACATGATGCAAATTATCCAACGTTAACATTGAGCTGAAGGAACATTACATGTACATGTATTGCATATTGCATAAGTGATGATGATGATGATGACAGAGATGATGAATGAAATGATGATAATAGTGATGATGATGATGACAGAGATGATGAATGAAATGATGATAATAGTGATGATGATGATGACAGAGATGATGAATGAAATGATGATAATAGTGATGACAGAGATGATGAATGAAATGATGATAATAGTGATGATGATGATGAAAGTGATGATGGGGGTAGGGAATGGCAATGGATAGATACATGTGTGATGAAGATTAAAATTGCCTTAAGGGCCGGACACACGGTGCAACATTGCGCGCAACACGTATTGTTGCAGCGTGTGTCCACCTCTGCAACATGTTGCACGCAATGTTGCAGAAGTAGAATCGAATCGAGTCCTACTTCTGCAACATTGCGAGATAGCAACAAATTACGTCGTGCGTATTAGCGCGCGCTAATCAATTGCGAGCAATCAGTTTCATGGATGGACACACGCTGCAACAAAATTGCACGCAATATTGCGCGCAATGTTGCACCGTGTGTCCGCACCTTTATGATTCCCAGTATTTCAAAGTGTTTTAAATGGCTTACTCCAGTTTCGAGTTGTTTAGACACCACTGTACACAGTCTTTACAAATGACACATTTTACTGTTTTCATAATGCCTGCTAATTACCGCCATTATCCCGACACCGCCAACAGATAACAATAGCCCTAACTCATCTATTGTTTGCTGCTGTCAAGACTGTTTACAAACTCTAAACTCTATCATTCTGATGAAGGCTGCCACCAGTGCAGTCGAAACATCAACTACATGTATCATTTCATACATTATGTAAAAACTATTTTGTTGAGTACAGTGGTGTTTAAACAGCTCTAAACAGCAGTATATCAGTCACAAGCAATATTGCTTTACCTGTCTGACAGACATTGTGCATAGGATGTACAGAAATATGAAGGAACAGTCAGTGAAATCATCACCCATCAAGTTACGGTGTGAGAGACTCTGAATCCATGAATGTGGTTCAAAGGGAAGCTTTGCAACCACTCGGCCATCAAAGCTGAAAAAAAGACGAGTTGCAAAATGAAATACGGTCACAGTTCCCATTTTTTCCTTTCTCCGAGTCCCAAGTACATGTACATGTATCATTAGGGAGTTTAAGATTTGCAAAATCTATGATGGCAACATCGGAGTTTCATACTTTCATAGTTGGTATTCCCTGTGGATGAAGTAACCTCACAAGCTTAGGCTTTGAATAAATATCTAATGTACGAAATCCCGAACAGAAGTTATTTACACTTCCGGTTGATGTCACTGTCATAGATTTTGCAAAGCTAAAACTCCCTCTTGAGATATATTTATAACTGCATTTAAAATACTTACATGGAATTAAACATGCCAATGAGAGCAGTAAATGTGAATCCTATTGCAAAGATAGACTTCATCTTTACCTGGGAATTACAAAGAGTTTAGGAATTTACATGTACTGTACATGTACTGTAGATCTCACCTGATCCGGTAAAACTACTGTGACATGTACAAATGTACTTACTAAAGTACTGTAAAATAGAGTCATTTTCACATGAGTGGGAAGTACATTGTACATGTAGTTATGGTATGGTTCATGCCATGACCATGCCATGTCCAAGCATTCTGATTGGTTGAGCAATGATTTTGCGTGCTATGATTGGTTGAATATATGTCTTCAATTCCATACTGTGACCGTAACTCCATGCCGTAGGTTTCCCACTCATACGAAAACAACTCTATAAGGTTATTACACTGAGGTCATATCATTTTTTATTCTGTTTATATCTATAGACAGTACCATTGATAAGTCTCTGCTGTGGTTCTTTAATTTCTCTTCAACTCTCTCTGCAATGAAAACCAGAACTGACGTTAGTAGTGTTGCATGCACCAATATTATTACAGTTACCAGCCTGGCATTTGGTTTGTTGTTTACTACATTGTACATGTTTTGGACCCAAGAGGGGAGGTCACAGGCACCCTAGGACTCCATCTGGCTTACACCCTGATATAAATACACATGTATCAAAACAAGATATTTACCAAGCTTCTTTTTCTGACCGCCTTGCCGAGGGGCATCTGTCATATTCTCTTTACGTTTTTCTACTACGAAGACAAACCACACAATAAATGATATTAATAAAAAGTATGACTTTGTTTTCCTTTCATATTTAAATATAATATCCCTGTGACTCAGGCAAATGATGATGTGCTACATGTAGCTCAGTGGTTAAGTACGAGTGGTTAAGACCCGAGTACGGTTCCACCGCTTGGTCCCCGCACACAGCAAAAGACAAGAATGGCCTAGAATCCATCCAACGAAGAGCAGCGCGATTCGTTTGCAAAGATTATCAACGAGCTAGCAGCGTCACGAACATGATCAACTCCCTTGGCTGGGATTCTTTGGAAAAGCGAAGGGTCTTAGCAGATGTTACCATGTTCTACAAGATCCACGGCGGACTGACAGACGTGCCTTTCCCATCTGAGATGACTCCTTCTGACCAACGTACTAGATCTGCTAACCTCGTTAACTTCAGACACTTGCAATCTACTGTTAATGCTTATAGACACTCTTTCTTTGTCCGCACCATACCCATCTGGAACTGTTTACCTGTATCTGTTGTAACCTCTAGTGACACTAAAATATTCAAAGTCTCAGCAATGTCTGTAATCGCAGTGTAATGCTTCTTTTTTATAAACTATTGATATACTATTTTACCTATTACTTTGATTATTTTGTAACATTGTTGTGTTATCTCGGGCCGCTGCCCCTCCTGCCGGGATTTAAGCCACAGCTAAATGGCAGTATCAACGATTAAAGTGTATATATACACATGTACAAATGTAATCATCTACACTATAATTAAATGTTTGGTCAGTGCATTCATATGCTAACCAGCAGTGCAGTTGGGCTTCTTGCAAAAACTGACCATTGGGATTCCTGTGTGAATTTTAGCCAATTTTTGTTTGAAAAGTTTGGTGAACTTGAAGTCATCATTATGGCGTAAAATAAAGGATTGGTGAACGCCTAGCGTGCATCTGTCGAGTTTTAGATGCACGCGGGAGGTTGCTAAGCACGAAAGAAGCGAAAGAGTCGCACGAGGCGAAGCCGAGTGCGACTCTAGCTTCTTGAGTGCTTAGCAACAACCAAGTGCATCTAAAACTCGACAGATGCACGCTAGGCGTTCACCAATCCTTTTATAACATAGCCACAATCAAATGTTAGATAATTATTTGTTTATTTTATTTTAGAAAACTAACTTTCTTGGCCGATCGCGCGATGAGTTAAGATTTACATACCGACGTAAAGAAAAAGCTCAATAAGTTAATTATAAAACGGCAAATTTATAACACCACATGTTCGGTCATTTTCATACTAGTTCGAGCTCTGAATGAAATCGAAATAAGTACAAAGTTTTTAAAGTAAATAAGCTTACATTACAAAAGTTTTTGAATAAATCTGATTGTTGTACTTGACCGTTGAGTACTTGCGATTTGAGCTAAAATTCTTTGCAAGTTTTCGGCAAAGAAACAGGTTTTTTTTGAACGATGGGACAAATTGAATCCTCTTTGAAAATCCATTAACATTTCTTGTAGACGTTTTGAGATCCTTTTTCATTTGCTAGTTTGGAGATGGTTGAGAATTCGACGTTTGCACGTTTCCCAAGCTTCAATCATCGACTGTGTATGTACGTACAGTAAGGTTACTTACAGTTGTGTAGTTTGGACTCAGTCGAAGAACGAGTATTATATAGTCTTGTAGTCAATCTCAGTTCATTTCAATGGCCACATTGAGCTGTAGCGAATCAGAATATGGTGATTTTGAGCCAGTGTTTTCTACATATTGATTTTGGTAAACCCTGCAGCTTCACTCGAATCTTGTTGAATCACAACGAAGCGACATTACAAACACCAAAACTTCAGAATTTCACATCTTTTTCTCCGATATTTGAAATATGCTGTGGCACTTGACTTCTTCTTAGAATGATAAAGCGTAATTCCTTTAAATGCATTGTTTTCCTGTCTTTTTTTAGGTTCATTTTGCTCTTTGATGCGTCTTTCAGTTCATGAAACTATTTCAGTATTTGAACAACAAAGTTGGCAAGTGATTTTCCATGACGTCATTAGCGTGCATCCATGGAGAATTGGTGCACGCTCTATAAGCCAATCAGAGCGCGCGTTATATGTTAGATATGTTATAAATCAACTTAGTATTTATCCTTCTTTACCAGATGTGTGTGTTTTTCTTTGTATGATGAGCTTTAAAAGAAGCATTTTCAAACTTCCTGGTCGGTTGCCATCCTCCATGTTGAAAAACGACATTTTATTTGATTAAATTTCAATGACCCGAAAATGTACACAGGAATCCCAATTGTCAGTTTCACAAAGCCACAGGAAGCCCAACTGCATGGCTTGTAAGCCTGTGGTCCATTGACCATTGAAATGAACTGCGTACATTGTAAGTGTATTGCCGAGTCATGTTGCCTTACATTTTTTACTGTCTTTTTCCACTTCGGCTTTCAGCTTTTTATACTTTTCAGTTCTGTATACTAAGAGATATGTAATACCTTGAAAACACAAACAACGAAAGATTAGTTACATGTACTGTATTTGCATGAAGAAGAAATACGTTTTTCATCACCTTGTAGCATGCTCCAAATACTTATTATTATTATTATTATTATTATTATTGTCATTGTCATGATTATGGTTATCACTATTATTATTATTATTATACACCTACAGTGAGTGTACATGGAAATCGATCATCGGAAAGTCAATCAATCAATTGATAAAATTAGTTAACTAATAATAATCTATTACTATTGATCAATCGACGATCAATCGAATTGGTCACAAAAAAAATCTGTCATCGATTGATGTCGTGATCAATCAATGGGGTTCCATGTCAAACGTATGTTAACTATTAAAAAAAGGGCACATAAATCTTCTTCATCGATTGATCATCGATTATCAATCCATTATTTGATATCGACTGATATCAGTTATCGATTTCATAGATTGGATACACCGGGTGACGTCCATTGTAGTTGCAAAATCGTTGTCTGGATGAAAATCATAAAGCATAGAAGCTACAATGTAAGACTGCAAGGAAGGATGGGAAATCAGTTCATGAGATAAATCCGGTGTTCCTGTATAGATTAGAAATATGAACTAAGATCCTACAAATCTGGAAAAAAGGTCAATGATTTTATGAGAGTTTCCATTTCCAAGAAATATTTTGTGGATATAAATTTAAAGAGTAGACCCAGAGGAAGGGAGGGGGTCACAGGCACCCTGTGACCTCCCCCTGCCTACGCCCCTGCAGCTTATACAGTGGAGTATACACTAGTACAGTGAAACCAATACAGATTACAGTACATATAAGTCTTAAGCTTACATGTATGTACAAATGAAGTTACAGCTAGACTACACTACACTCTACAGTCTACATTGTATAATCTTGTGGTGCTTTGAATGGCTTAGCAGCTAAACTACTACATCACGTAACAATACACGTCTGATTAAAGACTATGATCATCAAAATATCACCAAGATTGCTGCAAGAAGCCGGCATCACACATTTCAACAGCTGGCCGGCTTCACTGACGACAATAATGACCCTCAAAATCACGAATAAAACTCTCCAAACTGCCATCAAAACTCACCTTCCGAAAGAGAAGCAGTCACCAAAGAGATGATAAGAATAAGAATTGTGTCAGCGATCATCTTAGGAGAAATAACAGAAAAAAAAGCAAGAGAAACCAGTGAAATATCTCACTTCAAAGAAAAAATTCAAAGCACGCTGAGCACGCGATCTTTTTGTCCAGCTGATTATAAACTGCGCATGCTCAAAGATCTTTCTAAATTTCCCGCCAAATCGTCTCACATGGTTTGAAGAAGTTGGTATATTTCAATCGCTTACTTGAAGCAAAGTTAACCGAAAATCAGCCCTTTTAAACGATGCCTTGTATAGAAGATTGGGTCAGCCATCCGCTAAATGTCATTGATGGAATTTGCAAGGAAAATGGCGCCACCACAAGCGACGAAGTCAAAGAATATTTCACCGAACGAGTGCACGAAGCAGGCCATCGAATACCCTCGCTGAACGACATTTCGGTTGATAAATTGAGATCCAACAGTTTGGTAAAGTTTAGATGCATGGTGCAGGACATGTTTGGCCCCGAGTACTATCTCTCTGAGTACGAGTGCGTTTCGAAGTCGGACGGGAAGACGGCGATGAGATCAGGGAAGTACAGAGATATGGCGGACTGTCCCCTTGGCTATGAAGTGAACTTCGAGTCGACGAAGAATGTCACAACTGAGAAGCATACGTTCTACTGTGTGCCGATTCCTGGAGAAACCGAGTGGGCTAAGGATGGCTTTGCTGGGAAATCGGCGCGAGTTCAACGTGGTACTGGTCAAACTACATCGTGTAAGAGAGCTTTGGAGGATGAAGACGACATGCATGACCATGGTAGGTGATGATGATGATAGATGAATAGTGCAATGGATGATGATGATTGTAGTTAGAGTACGAATACTAAACCCGTGCAACGTTTTGCCCTAAATAGCACTAATTAAACAATAGAAAACAATAGAAATATCACTATTTTATAAGTACTGAGTACTATTTATGTTGCACGGTTTAAATACTCTATAATGATGTTGTACATGGTTAATCTTTATTTTACAATGATAAATGCATCTGATGTTGATTGATGACTATGATGATAATGATCATGTTGCAGAGAATGATTCATGGTTCAATTCCTACTGGGGTCCCCTGGGAGATAGAGTAGAGAATACCCTTCCACAGTAATGCATAACAATAGAGCCTATTGTATTTTGTGTCGTTCTCAAAGAGTGCCACTACAAGAGCTTGATATAGTGGATGGATATTCTATTATAATATTGCTCCCCATGGGACAAACTCCAGGGGTGGGGATGGGGGAGGTGGGGTTGTGGGGGCAGTTTCTCCAGGAGAAGAAGGGGGAGATGGTTCCCTGGGGTGTGTAGCCATGCATTATGAGGATGGTTGCTTCTTCAATTCTTTCTCTCTTTAAAATATGGTGTGCTTTTTACAGTACCAGTTGTCATGGATGAAGTCATGGAGACAGCAGAACACGACGGAAACCCCAAGAGGACAAAAGAGAATAACGATGTATCACAAGGTCCTTGTGGCTCATCTCCGATGGCTTCATCCCTAAACCATCCTCTCCCTGAAGAGCAAGGGTCTCCCTGCATTGTCCACATTTATGACAAATCTGAAGATATCAAGTTGAATGACATGGTTGAGTTCATTGGAGTTGTATCCATCCAGCCAAACTTTGCATCGTTTCCAGAGAAGAAATCTGATGAAATGGTCGATCTTAGTGCTGACAACTTCATGACCGAAGAAGAACAAGCTGCACACTATCCTCCAACCTCGCTTGTCCCACGCATTCACTGTGTTCTGTTTCAGCATATGAAGCACTCCAACCCTTGTATTCCACCTGAAATTAATGAGAAAAAAGCAGCGTCTTGTCTCTTTGAAGCTGTCAAACTCCGTGAGGATTTAATATCAGTACTGAAGAGCGTTCTTCTCGGCGATGCCTTAGCTGCAGAGTATCTGCTGTTGCATCTTGTGTCATCAGTGTATACTCGCTGTGGTATAATGGCGGTTGGTCAGTTTGCCCTCAATGTATGTGGTTGCCCAACTCAACTTGGACTTCCAAAACAAGTTGCTGAAACCTTGAAAGCTCTTCTTCCAAAGTGTGTCTATCTACCCATGAATTTGGACAATTTGAACAGTTTATCATTTGTCCCTAAAAAGGATTACACAGCCAACCGTTTGATGTCAGGAATTCTCCAACTCTCTGACAGCACAGAGTTAATACTGGATGAAATTGCAATGGAGGCGGGAAACCTGAACCCCGGTGGTGTCCAAAATGTTACAGCTTTGGGTACCCTCATCTCGTGGCAGAAATTAGAGTACGACTTCAACTTCTACAAAACAGATTTCCAGTCAAATGTCCAAGTCTTGGTACTCTCAGAGGGAAAATCTATGCTACCGTGTGATTGCCATGTCAAAATCCAAGGTCCATGGACGATGTCAGAAAATGTGGTCAGCTGTCTATCCCTGCAAGACCTCGAAAAGTTTCGCATGTATCTGGGTTTAGTGCGATGCTGTGCATATTCTGTATCTGCAGACATGCAAAACACTCTTCAAGAGGACTTTGTCCAGGCACGGCAAGTGAATCCATCTAATATGACGGCCGATGATTTCCACATGCATCTCCTGGTTGCAAGATTGATGGCACTGAGCTGTGGTAGTGGGTCGCTTACACCAGAATTATGGGAAAAAGTTAAACACATGGAGAGCATGAGAAAAGTAAGGCTGCCGTCAACTCAGTGATTTCTATGTACAATGTATACCTGATATAGTGTACACTTCAATATGGAACTATTATTGAAGCCTCTAAACTACTGTCTGCAGAACACCTGTACAGGATTTCTACTCGGTGATTCTACATACACCTAATTGCAGAAAGGTTGTCCCCACCTCTCTAAACAGTTGGTCCACATTTGAACACATTAATGACAATATTTTTGTAACATAAACGCACGTGTTAAATTTTTAGCCAGCATACATACATGTTTGCGCAAGTGGAACCCAGAGTCAATAGATTCAGTGGAAGTATACTGACCCAAAAAAAGAATGCCGTAACCCTTATACAGAAGATTTCACGGTGGATAGTTGTATTTCAGCGATTGTAAAAGTGCTCAATGAGCGTACACTCGGGCTTATGTGTACAATGTCAGTTGCGTGAGGAGAGATGTGTGACAACGAGGGAGCTTTTGCCGAAGGGCTATACGTGGAACTAACCTTGCTTTCCTTAAATGCTTTGATGTAGTTTTGAAGTACGATTTTTACGATTCCTTTTCCTTCTGAATTTTTCAACGTGGAATAAAATAAACATCCATCATGAGTTACTGAAAATAACTCGACTGGCTCGACTGTTTGCATGACTTGTGTACATATGTGTCAATAGATGTTATACATGACGTTGGTGTGACACTAATTATAACAAGAGTCCGCGGAGAAATCTATTCAGACACAATTCTCCCTCGTATTGAAGTCTTCTTCTGTAATAACTAAAATTGCGTTTTGAAGTACGCCGTTCACTCCCTGTGACACTATTCTTTAAATCACGGTTCTAAAATTAGGTCGCCTAAAATGTATTGAAGGATCACGTCTGAAATGAACACGAATTTTTCAAACGTGGAATAAAATAAACGCATCGTGAGTTACTGAAAATAACTCGACTGGTTATTGTTTATGCCTTCTGTACATATAGCTTTCTGTCAATAGATGTTGCTACATCGCTGGTCGTGAGTTTAATTATAAATACTCAAGGACATAACTGGGTAATATTCATTAAGCAACAAACATCGCATAGCGAGGTCATGTTCATTTGCTTTTCAATTCATTTTTGGATATGAGTTCGAGTTCGTGGAAACGTTTAGAACAGCCGAAAAAAACGGGCTTTAAACAGGCTCATTACGACAAAAAAACAAGGCCCACTCAAAAAAATGTCGTCCAACATCCAAACGAACTTAGCTTCCTGGAATGATCCCCATCCTTTAATAGCTTGAAGATCATGATGAAAATCGAGAACGGTAGGATCAAATACATCGCATTTTCGCATTTTTTTGTCATTCCTTCACCTGAAAAAAAAAAAAAAAAGAAAAAAAAGTCCTTGAAAGAATTCTTCTAATATCGGAAAGTAAAAAGTCCACTGGAAAATTGCTAACCCCCCAAAAGTCCCAAGCCGCAAATTTCAAACCCCAAAAAGGTCTTTGCACCTCCCCATCACTGATACCCCTGAGTACCCCCCCCCCCCCCCCCCCCCCCCTGGGTGTATATGGCTACTTTTGTCTTGACAGATGGTGGATTTTCAGGTTACCAAGTTCTACTGAGAACTCTGTCTGTGTTGTAAAATAACATAATTATTGTTCATGTTTGTTGTCGTCGTTATTTATTGAGGCTGATGTCCACTTAGTGCTGGAGCACTAACAAACATGTCACCCTGTTAGTGGGATAAACATGAACACACTTCCCGACATTATCAAGCAAAAAGTGAATACAAATATGATCTATATACATGTAGATGGAATGGAATAAGTACTATATACAATATGAGCGGCCGATCTGTATGGGATTTACGGCTCGAGTTTGTAAATCCCATACAGATCGGACGCGAATATTGTATATTACTTATCGAATCCAACGATGTATAAGTGGATGTTTTACTATAATTTTGATGATAGGAAACAGTTTGGCCAAGAAAATCCAAGTTAAAGTTGAATGCAAATGAGGACGAATCTCTTGCCGATTTACAAATGTCTGCTACGCTTATGATTTCTATTGTATTTGTCTCATTAATTATTCATGATTTCGATAATAGGGAAATACAACAAAAGAGAAAAGTTTTGCAGGAAAGAAGTCCTGAATATATTCATTGTATCTACCGGTACTTAATGTATATAAATGATTAATACAATTATGTCTGGTAAACATTAGCTAGTCTAAGAACTACATTTGTACAAGTTAGCTAAAAAGATGGATCCATGTTATAGTTATAAGGTATTTATTCATTGTAGATCTTTGGTACATTTTGTATTCCAAGTTACATAATTGCAGGTACGAAGTTAACATTGATACACAGCTTATAGCAAAAAAGTATTGTATTCTTTGTTACACCCATATTTTCATCAGTAAAGTTATACCTAACACTACACTGTCTCAACCTCGGTTATCTTGAACTGCCCATTGTGTATCTTGAGGAGAAATGCGATGTCACTATTTCAACTCCCTGTTAAAATGAACTACTTTCTTCTCCCAGTGTTTGAACATGGTGTAGCCTATGTGAAGTCCTAGTTCCTTCTCCCAGTGTTTGAACATGGTGTAGCCTATGTGAAGTCCTAGTTCCTTCTCCCAGTGTTTGAACATGGTGTAGCCTATGTGAAGTCCTAGTTCCTTCTCCCAGTGTTTGAACATGGTGTAGCCTATGTGAAGTCCTAGTTCCTTCTCCCAGTGTTTGAACATGGTGTAGCCTATGTGAAGTCCTAGTTCCTTCTCCCAGTGTTTGAACATGGTGTAGCCTATGTGAAGTCCTAGTTCCTTCTCCCAGTGTTTGAACATGGTGTAGCCTATGTGAAGTCCTAGTTCCTTCTCCCAGTGTTTGAACATGGTGTAGCCTATGTGAAGTCCTTACACCAAGGTCACTTTGACATACATGTAAGCACAGGCGCAATACACAAGTGCAGTGGCTTGCTGGTTAAGGTTGTTTATGGCACTTGCAATTGAGTTTAAATTCACAAGTGTGAACCAGGCTCACTACCCCAAGTGCACATGTACTAACTTTCCCCCCACAGGTACTAACCCTCCCCCCACAGGTTTAAACACCCTCCCCCCAGGTGAAAACCACTGACATCACAGAACATCATTTGTGCCAGCATTACCCACATGTCCCCCTGCTTTCCATTTGGGTGAGGATGAGTAACCCTCCCCCCACAGATCTAGGGGAGGGGTGCACCCCCCGTCTGGATGAGCTGATATCTACTGTGTTGTTGGTGCTTGAGTTTGTGTACTTCCTGATAAAAAATGATGCACCCCCTCCTAAAAAAACCTGGATCCGCCCCTGTATTGGCTACAAGGAAAGGTACAGTACACACTTTCTAATAAAGCAGTGACTGGTGAATCAGAGGTTGTAATGTCATTATTATCTCCATCTGTGTCACTGTTGAGCTTCTTGAAGTAAAGAGGGACTTTAAAATGTTCTGGTTTAGATACAAAGTAAACGTTGCATATGTACATCCAAGTATTCACTTTGGCTTAGTCTCGGCATCTGATACACGACGAATGTAGACAGCATCTGGTGGATGTCTGGGGAAAAGAAATGTCACCATAAACATTTACAGTATGAGTTACATTGTACTTGCAACATCTCTATCATCATCGTCATCATCACTGCCGCCACCATCATCACCATCACCATAATGCAATGCAGTTCTTATACAGTGTATTTCACAATGTCTCAATGTACTTTACATGTATATACATTTGTACATTCATTTTAGCGACCATCATCATCATCATCACCACCCACGTCGCCATCACCATCGCCACCATAATGTACATAATTTGTAATTGCAATCTGATGCAGTTCTTATACAGTGTATTTCACAATGTCTCAATGTACTTTACGTAATACATTCATTTCAGCGACAATTCATCATCATCATCACCACCATTGTCATCATCACAACCGTCACTAGAGTACCATCTCTACAGTAGCTAGCCTCCATGTACCCCAACTTACTCTTTCTCATCTTCTTCATACATATACGAGCTTGATATGGCCAACAGACTGCCATCGTGACTAAATGATAAGGATGATATACTGGTGGGATACCTGTGGAACTGATGAAAATCACCCAGTCATTAACCATTTATGCCCCATTCACACCCAAACTTGTTTAGTTAAACTGGGTTTTTCTAGCTTCTATAATCTGAGAGCATCTAATTTCACAAGAATCAAACTACCTGGTATTTATACTGTGCAACATAAAGGACAGTTTACCAGCAGTTTTGTGCCAAATGTTGTGTGGTGTTTGTAGATAATTTTCTAAACCTGTTTAGTTAAACCACTTTAGAACATGTTTTAGCCTCGGTGTGAACGGGGCATTAGACAAGTCATAGACAAAACAAAATCATACAGAAAAAAAATAGACCTGATGGGACATTTTGGGGATTCAGTATACAGAAGAGCTTCCAAGTCGTCTTTGCAAAGTTCTGTTTCATTGACACAAGTCCCTCAAACTGTATTTTCTTTCTCTCATACACATCCTTTAATTAATATTTTATTCACTTTATTATTGCTCAAGCGACAGGGATTTACTGGACACGGAATCCTGCCTCGTACAAGTATACGCAAATAGTATGAAACTGGACTCAAAAAAAATTCAGACTGTATCCTCTTGGACACAGCAAATACACTCTATGTTTCGAGTAATGATATATTCATTTGTGTAAGACATTTTAAATGAATTATAGTTCTGTTCCATCTCAGTGCCAATTCTTTTACATGACATATTTATTTGAACCCCTTTAACTTTCATGACTGATTACTCCAGTAGGACCATCAGCCTACACATGTACAGTACTCTTGATGAGTTCCTTCGTTTCAGTATTGTTACAACACCATTCATCCTTATCATGTACAGTACCTATTGAAAACCATGCATATACCGGTACATACAGTGAAGGATGACAGACTGCATTTTTAGTACCTGACAAAGTCGTTTCTTGTTAAATCCATCCCAGATGTTAACAAATCCATCTGAGCCTCCTGTTGCAAAGGTATTGTGACTGCAAGACAAAGCAGATCATTTTATCATGTGACCCGCATGACTTGTGGGCTCTTACGGAAACCTCATGAAGTTTGCAAATTTTGTGAAAACCATGTGATGAATGCAGTGAACCCACTACTAACATCTACCACTGTAATGGTCCCAGACACCCCTCCCCCCACAGGAACTCCCCCCCCCCCCCCCCCCACCACCACAGGTATACCCCCAGGTAAAAATCACTGACATAACATGTCCCCGACACCAGCAAGCCCATACACTTAAATTCCCTTTTGAATCCTCCCTACACAATGGCCACCTCCGCAAAACAGAGACAGAATTTCGTCCCAGGGGGCTGTTGTGGAGAGGTTCGACTATACTGTTTTTGCATTCGTTCCCACTGTTCCCCCAGGTTATATTTTCTATTCCTGCATCTAATAAGTGTGTTGAGCCATTGTTTCACACTTACATATTGTGGAATGCAATTGCGTTGACAGGGCAAATCAGCTCTATATCCTTCTCTTTGATGCGATGGCATTTGAAGGCATATTTTCTCTTTTGAACTTCAGGACTTGGATCAAAGAACTCCACTGCTACTCTACCTTCTATCGAACTAAGCACATAACCTGCAGATGAACACAAAAACATTAGTTTGTACAGGCAGACAGACAGTACATGTCTAGATGGACAGTCAATCAGGTAGACAAAGATTATTATAGACAAAGAATAGTGAACTAAGCACATAACCTGCAGTTGAACACAAAAACGTTAGTTTGTACAGGCAGACAGACAGTACTTGTCCATGTCTAGACAGACAGTCAATCAGATAGACAAAGAATAGTGAACTAAGCTCATAACCTGCAGATCACCACAAGTTTTGCATTCTCATCAAATATATAAATATATCTAGACCTACAGGCAGACAGACACTACATGTGTACTTATTGACTGAGTGGGAGGGCCGGACGGGAAAATAGTTGGCTCGAGGTCATACAGTAGGAACGAGCGCAGCTGCTAAATGACCAAGGACCAAATATTTTCCTGTATGGCCCGACCTACATGTAACTCAGTCAATAAGCATTTTATCATATGACCCACAGTTTTTTGTTACAAAAAGGGATGAAAAAAACCCTGCAAAACAAATAAATATAGCGCGTGCAAACGATGTAAACATCGAGTAGGGCCGGACGGGTTTTTCCGGCCCGCTCGAGCGAAGCCATCCGGCCCCCATCACGTTACTTTTTCCGGAGGTTTTATTAAGAGTGCGCGAGCAGGGCCTATGGGTCATATGATAATCATCTTTCCTTGCAGCTGGCTGCTGAATTATGAAGGATGCAGTTCAATGTTGTCATTGTGGGAAGGTGCATTATACTGACACCCTACGACCCATGTTGACAATGGAGCACAGCTCACATTAAGATATTGTTCGTTTTTACTGAGGGAGGAAAACCAAAGTACCTAGAGAAAAACCCTCGAAGCAAGTAAAGAGAGAGAACGAACTGACAAACTCAACTCATATGATGCACCCAGTCCAGGAACTGAGGCACCATAGCGGCGAGCTAACCAGATATACAGGCAAATGGAGAGAAAAGGGACTATGAAAATGTGTCTCAAATTAATACTTTACCCTGTTTGTTTGGAAAGCATTGTATACATCTTGTTTGATACTTTAAACTCGACTCTCGTCTCTGCTGGACATAGCTCTGTAACAAAACAGACACAAAAGTTGCAACAATATACATGTACAGTGTGATTTCTATTAATTTTATTCAAAAACAAATTATTCAAAAACAAATTTCCCCAAAATTTGCATTGCCAAACTTGGGGTGTGGCTTATCTGCGAGTGCGATATACGTCGGTGAATACAGTACATACCATGTTTCTGAGGTCCCACACCATCACACGTCTACCAGCCTGGCCAACAAAGAGGAATAAGTCTAAAATTCTAAAGTTTAAGTTTTGTTCATCTTGGGCAAATACCACTCAATGTACATAATGCCAAATACTTACAGTTCCGATAACAAGCCGTTCATCAGCAAGACCCATCGTATAAACCTATGGAGTGAAAGATCCAAAGAAATAACAATAAGTAACGTGGGGGCTAATCATCCTTCATTACAGCCGGCGGCAGAATTGAGAAGGATATAAAGACACACAATGCAGCAACACCTTTCAACCTAAAATCATCATACGAAGTTGGCCGTGCGGCTTATCTACAGCAACGAATGAATTAACTCTATAATTTACGTGTCAAGCGTATTTAGCAGACATACTAATTGGGGACACATCTACATGTAACATCATAATTCCATAATGCATTTGTAAATGTGTGTAGCAACCAGGCACTTCAGAGAGGGGGCTTTGGTACCCCCTCCGCCCTCCCCCCTTCCCCCAATATTTCTCAAGAGCAAAATGATTTTAAGAAATACATGCATGCCTGTAGTATTAGCACTTTATAAGTCCCCCCTCCACCCCCTCCACCCCCAGCAAAACCACTCTCCGCGGTCCCTCACAACATGTTTTACCATTTCAGGCTGTGCATATGTCCCTGTGCACTGTTTTTGTCTGGGATCCCAAAGCTTGATAGATTTGTCCCAGCTACCAGTGATGATTAGATCTAATGGAAAATAGAAAGTATTCAACATTTAGAGCCTTAAAATTATTTATTTAGTGCTTGACGCAAGGAAGATGTATGCCTTCTTAATCATCATTGTCATCATCATCATTGTCATCATCATCATCACCATCATCATTATCACCACAATTCTTAAAGGAGAACTGTAGCCTAAATTTATCTATAAACAAAAACAAAGAGAATGTTGTGTACATTCATTTTTAGCCTGCATAGCCCGGCGCTAGGGAGAAAAAGGACAAAAAAGGAGGGGAAGGGGGGAGGGGATGGGGAAAAAGGGACTGGGGAGGAGGGGAAAGGAGGAGGAGGGGGATTGGGGAGGAGAGGAGGGAGGGAGCGCCTGCAATGGTCCTATTGTTTACGCGTTATTTTCCGTCCTCTGAATGGACGGAAAATTCCTATTGGTTGAGAAGGTCAAGGTGTCGAGTGACGACGAGCAGTATTTAGCAGACGTTGTAAATTTAGCTCTGGCCGCTATTGTAACAACAACAACATAACCATAGCCTGCATACACAAAGGATTTATTATCGTTCAGTCGTTACGTCTAACGGCTTCCTCTCTCTCCGGCTTGTGAAACATATTGATACTGGTTTATAGATGATATACTTTCTGGAAAGTATTCGATTGTATGGCTCTGCCGAATGTGCCACGGACAAACAGTGGCCGGTAGGTAATTCACGAGGCTACGGTTTATAAAGCACACGTACGAGACTGTTCAGGGACTTCATGATCAAAGACAGTCATCCCGATATCACTAAGGCCTTCGGCTAGTACAAGTTACCTCTGTATGGAAGGTTTAAATATATTTATGTAAGATGCTTCATTTTATTTTGAAGACGCTAGCTTCTTCTACATATCTACTCTTAAATTCTAGCGGTCAAATATATTAAAATCTATGTCTAGATTGGCCTAATGTGCCCGTACTCTAGCTACCACAGTATTCGATTTCAACTGATAAAGCCATTTGAATTATTTGACAGCAAACGGAAGTTTGCCAGATTGGATAATTTTTGACAAGCACCATTGACATTTGACGAGAGGCGGATAACGCGTAAACAATAGGACCATTGCAGGCGCTCCCTCCCTCCTCTCCTCCCCAATCCCCCTCCTCCTCCTTTCCCCTCCTCCCCAGTCCCTTTTTCCCCATCCCCTTCCCCTCCTTTTTTATCCTTTTTCTCCCTAGCGCCGGGCTACGCAGGCTAATTCATTTTCTAAATGAATTTCCAATTGTTTTTATTTTTATGGAGAAGAAACTTGAGTTTTAAAATTGTAAAAAGACATGGAATACCGCTGAAATGATCGCGGCTCACTTCAGTAATTATTCCCCTCAATAGACGTCACCTATCCCAAGGGAAAGTGCAATCACAATGTAGAGTAATTATAAGTGCATTGTATTTTCTTGTACCAGAAAGAATGTTATGAACAGACTTTAATATTCCCCATAAACGACGTCACAAACAAAAAGAATTGAGCCGACAGTAAAACGGCAAAATAATGGTGGATGATATTCCATATTGAACGTAAATTTTGATGATATCTAAGAAAGATTTGCAAAAATTAATACTCAAGTAATGCTAATATAAGTCATATCTAACTTTCTTGAGAAAATAAATTTTGTCTTCAGTTCCCCTTTAAGTTACATAAGCCAGCAAATGTCAGAATTATTCCAGTCTTGACCTGAATATCAGCCGCCTCCTCTGGTTCAACAATTTCCCAGAGCGAGCTAGACGACTGAACTCCAAAGTCGATAATTGTGTCCAGTGACGTCACACTATGTTTGTTCCAGGTAGGGTGTTCTGATTGGCTCACGCGATAACTGTAATCATCATTATCATCATCGTAATCATCATTGCGATCATCATCATAATCGTCATACTTGTAAACTTGTAAATGTGATATTGATAATTTAAGTAATAATAAAGAAAAAATTGTTGTAAACATCATTGTAATCATCATCATCGTAACCATCACCTACATATAACATACTTACTTAGTGGTTGGCAGTATTCTACACAGCGAATAGTGTCTTCATGCATACCAATGATCTGTTCTTGTGCAGCATTGAAGTCATACCTGATAAAATAATTTTTTTAAACATTTTGACTGCAGCAATATTGTTGAAAACTTAAATCCGTTGATAACTCAATGGTTGTTTTAGGTTTAAACACCCCTCTAAAGTACAAAAATGTAGTACAAAAGCATGATTTAAAACCCTAGAAGGTACAACGAGCATCCCTGTCACTTTCACATAGGCCTTTTCACAGATAGACCAGAAGTAGCCGAACGCAATGCATTCTGGACTATATTCAGTACAAACACAACAATCTGAGTGCCATATTGGAGCGAAGAACTCTGGAAGAACATAAACAAACTCAATTCATCATGCCTCTGTGAACCGTGATGGGCTGCAATAATGACACGAGATATCGAGAAAGGTTGGTTTAATTGTTTTTCTTCGTTTCTTTGTGTATAACGGCAATTCGAAGAGCATAAAATGAAAATTATATGTTGTACACTGTATAATGTAGTTACTAGAGATTACTACATTGTATATTTTACTAATGTTAGATGGGTCATTATGCCACATGTCAAGGAGTATTTTGTGTCATTATTGCAGCCCATATGGCGCCTGGATTGTTGTGTTTGTACCGAATCTAGACCAGAATGCACTCCGTTCAGCTACTTCAGGTCTATCCGTGAAAAGGTCTATGGGAGTCCCACCTGCCTACTTCCCATCATGCAATGTGGGTCTTACATTTTAAGAGTTCTATCCAATCCTCCACTGTACGAGTGAACACCATCTTGGAAACAGCAATCTAGCACTGCATTAGCATGGTTGTACTTGAGTCGCATGGTATTATTCTGGACATCGTACAACCTTACACCCTGGAATACAAGTAAACAGGTTAAGTAGGATCTGTCTTCCATTCATTTTACCACAAATCCCAACAAATATCTGCTCTACTGCCATTTTGGTTTCCTTATGAGTTATATATGCCCCTCACAAATGTGTCGCTGTCTTAATAAACTTTACTGCGGTTCTCAATATTATGTGAACTCAGACATTCAAGCAGTCGGCTGGAACTTGGTTTTTCGCTTCTGTCAATCAAATTCAAAACTCAAACAAATTCAAAACTAAATACATTCTTCGACCAAATGATCCATAATTTAGCTCAAAATTGGTGGGTCTTCAGACTTATATTTTTTAAGTTTTCTGATTTTTGATGTTGATTGACAGCAGCGAAAAACCAAATTACAAGCCAACTGCTTGAATGTCTGAGTTCGCATAACTAATACTGACTTACTCAGTTACTGACTTAACGTTCTAAAACCATTTAACCCTGAATATGTGCAACTTTGAGTTTTACAGCTACAGAACAATCTCTGAATCATTCAGAGTCCTTACAATTAAAGCAATTTTAAAAACAACTTTTTAACGTATTCAGAATAAAGCTTTATAAGCTTACAATAACTGAATAAGCTAATATTTCTAAACTTAATCGAATTTGCCTAAAAAAACTACATGAACATTTTGTCACTCTAGAAGAAGAAATTCAACACACAATCAAACCAAAATATAAGCGAGACAAATCGTTATCCTGCTTTTTCTTTTGACAATGAAGTCATGGACTGATTGAGTATTAAGTTAATTCTTAGACAAAAACCCGCGAAAATATCAGATTTAACCGACAAATCGAGTTCACAATCACAAGAATAAACGTTCAATATTCAACTTTATAGACATGAAATGAACTTACCGAATCCCAAGAAGAAACTAGTAAAAAGTTAACTGACGTTGGGCTGAATTTCACAGCAGAAATGCCATCATCTGGAGGCTCGTTTAGTTTGAACTCGTTTGGTGCATCCGCCATTTTGAAAAGTTAGAAAATGTGCGCGTAAATCACGCAAAGCATGTCGGGGCCACAGGTAACCCAAACGTCGTATTTTTGGAGCGAGGGTTGAAATATTTCTATAAAGTTTAAAGTAAATTTATAGTACACAGTGTAACTCTCAATTATGCGGGATATTAGTATATTATATAATTGTTTTGTTCTGTTTATAGCTAATTGCATAATCGTTGAAAATCATAAATCATAAAAGCTGAGACCGCAAGGATGGATGGGAAATCAGTTCATGAGCCACATCATGCAGATATATTCAATGTTCTCGTAGTTTTGAAGGTATATGAACTATTTAACTAAGATCCTACAAGTCTGGACAAAAAGGTCGATGATCTGACGGTGTTATTTGAGAGTTTTAATTTCCCAGAATTCCTTTTGGTCATAGCTTTCATGATTTTCAACCCGACAACGATTATGCAATTAGCCGTATACAGCGTTCAATCCTCAAACCACAAAGCATACAAGCCTTTGGACTCAGTGTCAGTTCGGATTTTATCCAATTTTGCATTTCCGCTTAGGCCAGTTTTCCTCATTTCTCCACCGTGTCAAGACAGCCACTTAAACATTTTACTGATTGTATGGAATCAATGGCAGCTAGATTCAGAGGGTGTCCATAGCAGTGTGTGTATAATCAAGTCTGGATGGATCTGGATGGTCAAGTTTTCAAATGCAGGAGGTGCATACGCATCTTCGATGCAGTTCGACAAGGCAATAGAGCAATATGAAAAGTGCGGCAAACTGAAAGATATATATTCAGTGCTGTAGAGGTTGGTGACAGGAATGCAGAAGGACTTGTTAATGCCAAGATGGGAAATGCATCCTTGGCTGAAGAAGCTCGAAGAAGCAGCCAAGTGTCACCAAAAGAGTCTCGAAATTGCAAAGGAGACTTAGCTCGGTTTTAATTATACATCAGCTCTTGACTTCTCCGGGCCCAAACTCCCCCATCGTGTTTATTTGCATCAGGCTATGCAAACACGGAAAACGTTTTATATTTCTTAAATGAACATCTGTCATGCAATCACTTTTCATTACGAACAAAATGTCCCCCTTCCCCTCCCCCTTTGAAAAATGAAACAAAAAAGAAAGGTTCAAATTTAATGTATGAAAGAAATCCTGAAATCCTGGAATTTTTCAGTTTAATATCGGGTTAGGGGGCACTAATAAAGAGAAAACTACCCTCGGTGAGAGCAAATATTTCATTTAATTTAATGGGCTTTTTCCTCTTTGCTTTGACATCTTGACTGAGCAAGGGTAAAAAAACATGCAGTTTTAGTATAGATATTTAAACGAGATAAGTTGAACTCCATTGAACTTATTATTCACAGATGTAGAGCTACCATGTAGAAATGCTGTGAATAAACCGTTATTATTATTATTATTATTATTATTATTATTATTATTATTATTATTATTATTATTATTATTATTATTATTATTATTATTATTATTATTATTATTATTATTATTATTATTATTATTATTATTATTATTATTATTATTATATACCCAACAGAATAAAGTAAAGTAACTAGTGGACACTATAAACTATCGGCAGTATTGATGTAGATAAAGTAGGTTGTTATTATGTACTGGTGAGCGGCGAGGCAGTGAGGAGACATGGCTCATTCAACCTTTTGTGACGTACGACTATATCAATTAATTCCTGTTTGAGGTTTTATTCAGTTGAGAGTCTTGTTGTTGTTCTGTGTTCTTTCTCTAACCTCTAGCACATCAGATTGCGTAGCAAATTAAACTAAAAAGTCGTTCCATCGATGGAAAAAGAAACATGGGCCATGATGACTTGTCATTTTTAAGTGGTATATCAGTACATGCATGTGATGGTCAAGGAGTCGTCATGGTACAGTAGCTACAGGTCCTACAGTACGTGACTCATACACGAGGGTCCCCAATAGGTTTGGCGGGACGCGGGATCGGCCATATTTTAAAGGCGGGATTCGGGATGCGAACTTAAAACAGAGCGGGAAGCGGGATTCTCAATTACGAGCGGTAGCGGGATTTCGTGATTTTAGGCGCCGGGATTCGGGAATCGTAAGTGTTTGCAGCGGGATACGGGATATTAAAATTGATTTATCATCAGTTAATTATTGATCAGCGTATGAATATACTTCTTTGTCGTTGTCATCGAAACCATTATCACTTTTTAAATGACCTTCGGTGTGTATTTTGATTTCCGTTTTCTGGACATGACGTCACAGACGTCACATGAAAAGAATATCCAGATGTCTTTTAAGTCATATCATGTCACAGAGGTCACAGAGCATCACAAGCTAAGATCTCACAACGTGCTTTACTCCTTTACCATTCAACAAATCTTTCAAAGTGATCTTCGACATCTTCTATTGACTCCGTCAAAGACTTCACTGCCCAAGAGACTCAGTGTTTGAAAGAATGGGCACATACCTATGGCGCCGCAATTCGCCAGAAGACAGTGCGTCAAGAAACTATGATGGCAAAAGCTGGAACTCTACCAGCTTACTTGTACCAAAAAGACCCGGCAAAAAGATGTTGTTGTGCCGGGAGAGGCAGTTAATCTTACAGATGACGTAGAAGATGCGGAGATAAGTACGAGTCATCCAGCAGTGCAGACGAGGAAGAAATCGAGGACGAAATGACGACTTTGGATGCGGAAGCGAACTTCTTGCTTGGGAGATCGAAAAAGTATCGACATTCGGTAGAACTGTCCGCGTCAATTCCCGGATAATGTTTTGAATCTTAGCATAAAGAAAAAAACAACTAACAAAAAAAAGAAAAGAAAAAGAAAAAAGAAAAGAAAAAGTAAGAGAAAAAAAATGTAAAGAAACAATATTGAACACTATACAGCAAGAATTAAACACGTACGTACCGGCGTTTGTTTACTTGTCTTTCATTCATTGCATAAAGGTATGTCTTTGACTTTATCCATACTTAATAATTAATCCAGAAACTGAAATTGTCGAATCTTTGGCGGGATCGGGATTTTAATATAAAAACGAGCGGGATGGCGGGATTGCCAGCAAAAAAGAGCGGGATGGCGGGAACCGAGAACCCCTATTGGGGACCCTCATACACCGCTCATACACATCAGTACTCGATTCAGTAATTGACAATCTTCCAACTATGCAAGAACTTTTCAGTCTCGAAGGCGGCAAAGTTCAACAGTAAACATTTGATTCCACATCAAAGAAAGACCTGAACGATAATTAAGGTAGGTACGTTGTCTGATGCCCGTTGTTTGAACTATAAAACTTAGAAAACCAGATGAACGAAATTATAGAACAAAAACTGAAATTCACAGTAAACAGAGAGACCTCTAAACCATAGAAAACTTTGTCTATATACGTGTAAAGCTTTTATAAGAACTGTAGACAATCATGACTAAATAATAACAAACTGCAATTAATGTTGAGAACGACTGAGTATACCGCCGAATCGAATCCGCCGAGAAATGGCTGTTTTCATAAAATTGAATTAAAAGCGCGGTCAGCTATGAACTTGAATGCTGAATATCACTGTTTTTAAAAAATCACACAGTTTTCTCGTAAAACATGGCTTCTACATAGCAGATTGCCATTTTCTTCAATTTAGAATATGATATATAAATAATATTAGATAACAATGCTAATAAATAGAAGTCAATATTACAAACCTGATGGATTTGTAATGACAGAGTGCAGAAACAAATGCTGGTTTTCAGGTGACGTCATGGCGGCCATGTTGGATCCCGAGCATTGCTCGTTGACCTCGTTGCAATAGCTGATCTCTTGCTTGCGCTTCTGGCCGCTGTATCTTTGTACCTTTGTATCTTTCAATCTTCAGGGATTGATTGCAAAGCAGCAATACTCAAACATCATCATTTTTTGAAATGCGAACTAAATATATATCATCAAATATGAATTAGCATAAACCATCCAGTGGTCTATCGCAAATCCTGCAATCTGATTGGTTCGCTACTAGTGGTCTAGCTATCAGCTCATAGACCCCGAGTAGAGGTAAACAAACAAAATGGCGGCTTCGTCGTCGCGTTTTTCTAATGTTACGGAGGATTTTCTCGACGAATTATTGTCTGTTGCTTGTTTCTGTCATTTTCTACGTTCTGACCTACTGGATGATTTTACGCGCCTCGTTGACTGATTCGGATTCATAGAAAACTCGAACTCATAGTCTTTAATTGTTAACTAGACGCTCTAGTAGCGTTAAGTCGGGCTTCTTAATTAGAACGAGCAGTGGTTGCTGCGATCGGTAATCTCGACTGAATCTGATTGGCTCTCGACCATTATATGCTCCATTATCAATGAAATATTGTCAGTGGCAATAAAGCTCGAGCAAGAGCCCGCGCGCCCTAGACTAATGCATCAAACAAGTAGCTAGCAAGGTAATTCATTAACGCACTATGGTTAATTTAGAATTAATGATCATAAAGTATTGTATATGTACAATAATCAAATCTCCCAGTACAAGAATAGCTTTCTCTAGAATAATATCACAATCATCAAGAGTATTTACCATGTCTTCTACTGAATACATGAAATTCCATACACAGGACGTGACGAGATAAACGATCGCTTCTACAAAAACAAGACGCTCAATGAGCGTACACTCGGGCATTATGACAATGACAGTTGCGTGACGAGGGAGACGTTCTTTCGGGACGAATCGAAACTCGACGATTCGTAGATCTGCCGTCTTTGCTCACCAACACATACACCATTGGTAGAACAAGCCACAGTTATCTCAAAATTGACAGACGAAGAGACTATAGAGTCATTCTTCCGTGACAATCTCCGATACTTGACCCTGTTTTTTGATAATACGTCCAATGCATGTTATGACAATAACAATGACAGTTGCGTGACGAGGGAGACTGTGTGTCGAGCATAGATAAATATCTCCGAATCAGTACGTACTTGGTACGTCTTGAGGTTGCATTGGTCAGATGGTTCTGATAACGCCCTTCATTTGTTTATTGTAATTGAAGACGCGTTTGTTTTTGTTAAATATATATTTAAGCTTACAAAGGCTTCAATAGCACTATTTTCAGTCAATCATGCTTCTTCGATACAATATCATTTCTCTTCTGCACATTAAACACAACCGTCGACGATCTTTCGCTTCATCCAATATGGCGGCGACATTCAAGTTCAGGTCATCAAGATCAGTCTTGCTCTTGCTTTTCTTGCAATCAGAGTAGTTCTTTTCAGCTTCAGAGTTCGTTATTAAGTCAATAGTCATTGTTTTGTCATTTTGTTCGTAGTTTGTGTTCACAGTTTTCTCATTTGCATTTGACATTTCATAACATTTTAACTTTAAGACTTTTTCAGATATGATTTTGAGTCCGCGGAACGACCTGGTCCGAAAACGCTTGACAACTTTTAGAGTAGGTCTACCGCTAACGGCGTGTGCGTTTGTATGTAAGATGAGCGTATAATTAAGACATACTTCGTTCAAATGTTTTTTTCTCACAGTACGACACAACCTTCCTTCAACAAGGTTTGCGAAGAAAGAGGTCGTCGTGTTGAGATGCGTGTTGATAAGTCTCGTGGTCTCGTTCCCAGTCCCACTCGATTGCAGATTTGCGACCGGGATGAACAAAAAAAAGAAACCAACTGTAATCTTAGACTCGGCCCGGCCTTAGGCCTGGGCCCGAGTAATAATACTGATTGTATAAACATAATCTAACTGTATTTTACTAGCATTTAACACAATAAATCAAAACAAAAGAATGACGATATTTACTGTGAGGACTGTAAGAGCCACATGTGCTGAATAAGTAGTTTTCCAGTTGCTTCGTTGACGATCATCTTTCGCTTCATCCAACATGACGACATTCAAGTTCAGGTCATCAAGATCAGTCTTGCTCTTGCTTTTTTTGCAATCAGAGTAGTTCTTTTCAGCTTCAGAGTTCGTAATCAAGTCAATAGTCATCGTTTTGTCATTTTGTTCGTAGTTTGTGTTCACAGAGGACGATGTGCGATGTCTCGTCTTGATAAGCTTAGCATTCTCGTACCCAGAGCTCCTAGCGGTCGGCACAAGGCGCATGCGCTGTATAACCCAATTTGCAATTTGAGGTCAAAGAAGAATACCACAAAGACGACCGCTCTGCATTTTTAGAGTCGGGTCTTCCACAGGAAGCCCGACTAATTAGCCATTTCAAGTACGAGGGAAGGACTGGAAACGAGTTTTAAGAAAGAGCATATCAGAATTAGTAAGTTTCAGGAATTTGATAAGGTTTGGACAACCAGCAACTGAACTGCAGACATTTTAAAACTGCAAAAATTACAAAGAAATGTATGGTTACAGCTAGGGGACACTTGTCCCCTGTAACATACATTTCTTTATAAATTTTGAGATGTTTGGAAAGCTGCTATCTAACCAAGCCTATCGAAACTTTGTAAACTTACTAATGCTCTTTCTTGTGATGGGGTTCATTTTTTAATTAGATTAATTCTAAAAACTCGTTCCCAGTCCTCCACTCGTTTTTGAAATGGCTAATTATGCAAAGTCAGAGTCTGCAGTAATAAGTATTATGCAAAGAAAACAGAATGTTTGATCGATGATACAACTGTTTGTAAGCGGCGTATAATGAGTCATACAAGCTTCACTATTGTTATTATATTGTTTAGAGTGGTTCCAATAAACCTGGGCACTACTAATTAGTTCGTAAAGTAGATCGTAAAGTTTTGTCAAGCGTAAAAAGACTCGGAAAAATACCGAGCCCAGACGGGAATTGAACCCGTGACCTCCTGGATACTAGTCAGGCCCTCGTTGTGAATAATGAGAACCGATCGAGTCTCGAAATTTGTCTGCTATTTTAGAAAGCAAATAAGGAAAAAATGGATCATATTTCGAACAAAAAGATTTTGGTCGTTTTGACTTCCGGTTTAAGAGCGCGCGCGATTGTGCGCAGTAAGAATGCGCGCGAGCAATGACCGCGAACGTCCTTAAAAGTAAATACATAATTTAAATTGTATATGTTATTTGTTCACCAGATATCAAGATAGCAGGCCATCCTTCTGTTACCACTACGTACAATTATCCTTAGGATTTCGCGAATTACACTCAACTAAAACCATGAATCGAGTCGACTGGATGGTCAAGTTTGCAAATGCAGGAGATGCATACGCATCTTCGAGGCAGTTCGATAAGGCAATAGAGCACTATGAAAAGTGCAAAGATATTGCTGTAGAGGTTGGTGACAGGAAGGCAGAAGGACTCGTTAATGCCAAGATGGGAGATGCATATTTGGAAATGATGAATCCGGAAGAAGCAGCCAAGTGTCACCAAAAGAGTCTCGACATTACAAAGGAGATTGGCGACAGACAGAATGAAGGAAATGCATACGGAAACCTGGGAAACGCTTATTATTACTTAGGAAAACACCACGAAGCAATACAATGCTACGAGAACTGTTTGAAGATAAAAGAGATTCTAGGTGACAGGAACTACAAAGGAATTGCCTTTAGACAATTGGGAGATTCCTACCAATTAGTGGGGAACTACCAAAAGGCTTTGAACAATCACCAGAAACATTTGAACGAAGCTATAGGGATCAAGAACAGAGAAGAAGAAAGAATAGCTAATGTCAATATGGGAAGCACCTATGATTCATTGAATGACCATAACGAAGCAATCAAGTACCACCAACGAGCTCGTGAAATTGCAGTTGAGCTATGTGACAGAGAAGAGCAAGGACTGGCTTCTCGGCGTCTGGGATACGCCTATTGGCAGTTAGCACAGTACGACAAGGCAACGAGCTGTTTCAAAGAAAGTCTTGAAATAGCTAAAAGTCTAGATGACAAACAAGAAGAATGTAATATTTATCAAGGGATGGGTAACGTTTGCACTTCACAAGGAGATTTCGAACAAGCACTTGACTATCACCAGAAACACCTAGGCCTCGCAATAGAGATACAAAACAAACTCGGAGAAAGCAGAGCCTATACCAATTTAGGCAATGCCTACCATAAAATGAGTGATTACCACAAGGCCCTCAGTTGGTATGAAAAATCACTTGCCATTGCAGAAGCATTAGAAGATAAAGCACAAATGAAAACAGCCTGTGTAAACGTTGGAAATGCTTGCGAGTTGCTTGGACGGTACGACGATTCAATAAACTATTTCGAAAAATCACTAAGCATCGCTCGAGAGACGGACGACAAATATATCGAAGCAGCAACGCTCGGAAGCATAGGAGAGGTCTACAGAGTTATAGGAAAGAACAAAGAAGCAATCGAGTACAGTCAAAAATCTATTGAAATTGCTTCAGAATTCAGCAACCGAAAACTACTGCAAATGGAAGCGACTGCAAATGGAATTATAGGAATGGCACTTCGATCATTAGGAAACCTCAGCGAGTCAATTAAATACCACGAGAAGCGTCTACACATTGTACAAGAGATAGGCGACAAACATGGAGAAGCACATGCGTACGGGGGCATAGGAAATTGTCATCTTCTGTTAGGAAACCACGCCGAAGCAATAAAATATCTCGAGAAACAGCTAGATATCGCCAAAACCATCGGCGACAGGAATGGAGAAGCCAATGCCGTTGGCAACTTAGGCGGTTGCTACATGGCATTAGGACAGTTTGAAAAAGCAATCCAGTTCACCAAAAAAGTTCTCGATAAAGTGAAAGAAATAGGAGACAAAAGAGGAGAAGCTCATGCCTATATGGGACTTGGCCTAATTCATTCCAAGCTAAGCAACCAGCACCAAGGAGATGGTGACGACTTGAACTATCGAATCAATATAGAGGAAACAGAGAAATGCCTAAGAGAAAGTCTGAGATGTTATGACCAGTTGTTTGAATCTCTACAAGGAAGGGACGAAATGAAGATCTCCATTCTTGACACGTTCATTAAAACCTACAAGATGTTGACTGAAGTGTGCATTGAAACGGAGCAGATCGAAGAAGCTCTTCTTGTTGCCGAGTATGGTCGTGCTCGCGCCTTGGAGGATCTTTTGAATGCCAAATATTCTCTGACTGAGACAAGTGTGTCAAGGAAAACCACACTAAAGTATGGAGATGTCGAGAAGATGCTCTCGTCCTCCAGTTTTGACATGCTGTTTTTTGTCACAAGAGAAAAACCACTGGTACACATGTGGGTCTTGGCACAACAAACCCCGGTGTTTTTTAAAGAAAGCGAGTTCAATTCTATCGAATCCTTGTCCAGTGAATCCGCTGCAGATGAGGCCGAGGAACTTGAGGACAATTTCCTTGAAAAGATGGTAAACAAAGCCTACGGTAAAATGGTGGTCAGGCAGGGATTCCAATGTGAGGACAGATCACTGGAACCAACCTATGACGACGAGAATAATCAACAGGAGAAAGACACCAAGAGCCGAAATGTTTACGACGATGACGAACTCATCTGTGACCGTCCCTTGGAATACCTTTTTGAAGCATTAGTGGCGCCGATACAAGACAAGCTCACTCAGGATGAGATTGTAATCATTCCTGATGGACCTCTGTTCAAGGTACCATTTGCAGCTCTACGAGATTCCACAAATGAGTCGTACTTGTCCGATTCCAAGCGCATTCGACTTGCTCCATCATTAACGGCCCTGAAAATCCTGACTGACTCAACAGAAGACCAACACAGCACAACTGGAGCGCTCATTGTTGGAAATCCTGATGTGGGAGAAGTGATATTTAGGAGTAAGAAGTGTCGCTTTAGTCGATTGCCAGGCGCTGAACGCGAGGCTGAAAGGATAAGCGAAACACTTGGAGTATCTGCAATAATAGGACAACAAGCAACCAAACAAGCCATCAGGCAACGACTACGAGAAGGTGTGGCGGTGATCCACTTTGCTGCACATGGAAGCGCAGAAGGAGAGATTGCATTAAGTCCTGCTGCTACAGAAGAGCAAGGAAGTATTCCAGAAGAAAAGGACTATTTGTTAACGATCAAAGAAGTCCAAGAAATTGGTATCAAAGCTCAGTTAGTTGTGCTGAGCTGCTGTCACAGTGGTCGTGGTGAGATCAAGTCTGAGGGTGTGGTTGGGATGAGTCGAGCCTTTCTTGCAGCAGGAGCCCGTGCTGTAGTAGCGTCACTGTGGGCCATTGACGACGAGGCTTCTATGGTCTTTATGACGAAATTCTACTCCCATTTGAAGAGAAGAGAGAGTGCAAGTACAAGTCTTCATCAAGCAATGAAGGAGATGAAATCAGAAGGACGTTACGACGAACCAAGGTACTGGGCGCCGTTCTTTATCATCGGTGATGATGTCACTGTTGACATATGATAATCTTGACCTTTTGTAACTTTGAATTGTATCCAACAAATCATGCACGCAGTTATACAAACCAGTTATATAAACCAGTTATACAAACCAGTTATATAAACCAGTTATACAAACCAGTTTTTATATAATCTTACGCATTTCATGCAAACTTAAGGTGGTTCCCGCATAATGAATGACCGGTTTGCCGTATTTTTTTAACTCGCTCGCTCCGCGTCAATATTGCTTGGATTTTATTGTGCTTAACACAAATACTAATTCAACTATTCTGCCTTTCGACGGTGTATTCAAAATTATCATTATAAGCCGCGTTTGTGAATGCCAGCTGATATTCAAACGACACTATTTTCACTAAAACTGCTGCCAAGCGTTATTCCCTCGTACGATTTTTTTTAAACTTCGTGAACGGCCTTTTAAGGTCCCTAGTAATGTTCTGACGAGGTAAGAAAAAAATTGTTCGAGCCGAAATCACGTAACAACCGATTTGTCCAAATTTTGACAACAAAAATATGAATTGGTGATTTCGGCTCGATCAATTTCCTTCTTACCTCGTCAGAACATTACTAGGTACCTTAAAAGGTCGTTCACGAAGTTTAAAAAAAATCGTACTTGGGAATAACGCTTGGCAGCAGTTTTAGTGAAAATAGTGTCGTTTGAATATCAGCTGGCATTCACAAACGCGGCTTACAATGATAATTTTGAATAAACCTTCCAAAAGCAGAATAGTTGAATTAGTATTTGTGTTAAGCATAATAAAATCCAAGCAATATTGACGCGGAGCGAGCGAGTTAAAAAATACGGCAAACCGGTCATTCATTATGCTGGAACCACCTTAAATGTTAAGTAATTTTTTTACATTTTAAAAATTAAATGTTTTTAAATATCAAAACTTTAGACTTAGAAAGCAATGTTGGCTATTGCACATTTAACCACAATCTAAACCCAGACTGAAGAACTTCTAAGCTTTGGCTAATGACGTGTTTACACTTGAGCGCTCTACCAAGCCGTACAAATCAGAAAACTATTGTTTGTTGCGTGGTGACCGCTCAACAAACAATAGTTTTCTGATTTGTACCTTGGTAGAGCGCTCAAGTGTAAACACGGCATAGGACCCCTTCCACACTAAAACGCTAACCTGCGTTTTCCTCTTGTTTCTGGTAATGAGCTGGTTGTTTTCGATTCCCTTGAGGATATGGAACAATATAAAAACGATGCGTTTTCAAACGGAAATGGAGTAGTGTGGAAGGGGCGTCAGAACTGAAAGAAGTTGAATATGTAAACAATAATCAGTATATTCGAGGCAGCTGGGTAGATTGTTTATTACTAATCATTAGTTTTACGTACTGGGATATATAGTAGAACAGCAATAAAAAATTAAAAGCAACATAAAAACCCAACTATGATGAAGTGCTGTAGTACTATTGCTGTTAGATATAGATGTTAGAGGATTTATCCCTGTCATGCATGTGCTACAATGGAGTATCATACTTGTACTACACTCAACGGTGCCTATTCTATCACCCCTGTGAGATTGTTTTAAAAATCTATTCAATGTAAACTCAATAGTTGGAGGGTTCAGTATTTTGTGATTTGAACCTTGCGTTTATGAGTTATATGAATTTAAGATACTTTCTCAGGAGGACTCAGCATCTTTGAACTTGCTTGCAATGCTATTGGTTAGTCATTTGGAGGAAATGTTTGCCAGATGAGGCGTCATTCAGATAATAATATTCGTGTTTTAAAAGAACTCGCTTAGGAATCGAAGTATATGGATAGTTGGATCTTCTTATTATAAATCTATTAATACGACTAGTATAGTTATACAGACAATATAGTTTTTGTGTACTACTGGTCAGCTAGTGTGGTTGTGTATGCATGCTATTCTGTGCGAGATGTTTATCTCACAAATAAACTTATTTCTGTCGGTGCAGCCTGCTGCTCTCCATGTGTAAACACCTTCCCGTACCTTCACAAACATCGCACAGTCATCATCATCGTCGTTTTGTGGAATCGACGGTGTATAGGTCAGCGGTGTGCCGTCGGACCACTGAAAAGTTCCTTCCTTTGTGACGTCATTCAGCCCACTCCATACACTACCAACTTGCAACTGGCCATCTGCAAATAAAATCAAAATAGGTCAAGTAAATAAAGTAGACTTGATTTCAACAGGGTAGCCCATTCAGCAACGAGGCTTATATCCATGCAGAGGGGCCCTGCATGCATAATATATAAAACTTATTCACAATTTCAAATTCTCTTTCTCAGTTCTTATGGTTCATTCTCATTCTGTTGAGCAGCAGTTGGCTAGATATAACGCTTGGCTGACGAATGAACTATAAGCCTAAGGTCCCGTGGGAACGGCTCCACAGCGGATGTATATATAGTATGAAATCGGTTCCTTCTGCAGGTACCGGTCACATTGTACGTAATTCAATAGCAACAACAAAAAGACTCCAAGTTATTCAATAGAACGAAGCTAACACAGTGTTAGATATTTCAGTTGATAATAGCGCGCGGATCATTTAAATAGTTGCGTAAGTACATGGCGTTATCGTAGTTCGTTGTACTTAATAGGTCCGAGTGTGTTTTGACATATAAAGCTACCGTTCAGTACTCTGTCTTCTGTCTTATTTAACAACAGAACAATAGGTTTGCGGTACGTGCAGAAAGACGCATGAAATCGCGACGACAATTTCTCGTTCTTGATGAATGATAGCGCGTTTATGTACTGTTTAATAATGTTCCATACACTTCATTTGTTGTATCCATTCTTGCGTCATTTCTCGTGGAAATACTTGCAGATATCTCATCCACACTGCTTCCTCCCAATCGCCACTCAGTGACTGAATTTTTAAGGCCATCAAGTTTGGCCGGGTTTGACTGTTTGGTCGCCACTAAATTTCCATCCCAGAACATCTGTGCTACTTTGGTGTCGCGGTTCCACGTGACAGCCACATGCACCCAGCGGTTTAGCGGAAAACTACAAAACCCAACAAAGCAAACTTCAACTTGATATGCCCTACCCTTCAGTCTATCAGCCTAAGAATGAAAGGGTACAACGCAATATCGTTGACAGACCCTTAACCTTCTTATTATTCTTAACTAATTAATAGAAGATGTCTTTGGGGGAGGAGAACCCGGGTATTTGCTTGGATATGTCAATGAAAGTAAAGGGATCCATATAAGCTCTATTATGTGTACAAGCAAGTATTAGTATGGGGAAGGAGAACCCGGGTATTTGCTTGGATATGTCAATGAAAGTAAAGGGATCCATATAAGCTCTATTATGTGTACAAGCAAGTATTAGTATGGGGAAGGAGAACCCGGGTATTTGCTTGGATATGTCAATGAAAGTAAAGGGATCCATATAAGCTCTATTATGTGTACAAGCAAGTATTAGTAAGGAGAACCCGGGTATTTGCTTGGATATGTCAATGAAAGTAAAGGGATCCATATAAGCTCTATTATGTGTACAAGCAAGTATTAGTATGGGGAAGGAGAACCCGGGTATTTGCTTGGATATGTCAATGAAAGTAAAGGGATCCATATTTAAGCTCTATTATGTGTACAAGCAAGTATTATTTGCTTGGATATGTCAATGAAAGTAAAGGGATCCATATTTAAGCTCTATTATGTGTACAAGCAAGTATTAGTATGGGGAAGGAGAACCCGGGTATTTGCTTGGATATGTCAATGAAAGTAAAGGGATCCATATAAGCTCTATTATGTGTACAAGCAAGTATTAGTATGGCGGGAAGGAGAACCCGGGTATGTGCTTGGATATGTCAATGAAAGTAAACGTCTCCATACATTCCCTATTAAGTACGAGCAAGTATGGTCTGTTCTTTTAAAGCGCGAAGCTCTCAACTATATGACGGCCCTCGCCATCCTCCAATTAGCAGTTAAAACAAAGCTGATAGGATAATGGCGAAATTAAAATAACATACGAAAACATGTGAATACATAATTATAGGTGGTCATACATTTGCGCTTCCTGCTGTAATTCGCTTACATGTTGGATTATTGCTACTTTAATCTTCAGATAAATTCCTCCTTAGTTTCCAAATTGAGGTAATTCGCAGGCGCCTTGGGGAACAAATGTTGTCCTTATACATTAGGAGGATAGAGACCACCTTCGAATATGTTCATCGACATCGACCAATCCGCAGCGCCAGTGAAATCATCGTTAATCAGGCTAACGTCATTTGCCAACTGACCCCCAATATTTACCCACAATGCAATGGTAAAATCTTTGTCCATCCAGGGAGTAGGTTCCCTTTAAATCATTTACGGTTTATTAAAACAAAGCCCAGTTTTTGTGAAACAATTTGTAAACACCAATAATTGTTGTTGAATGGTAGGTCACGTATGGTTAGGGGCATGAATGATGCTGATCGAGTAGGGCGTTTATCCAACATGGCTGCCATTTTCTAAAATTGTTTTGCCAAGATTACAGGAAAAAATACTAGGGAAGATATCTGTTTCAGTCCAGTCACACTAAATGTTCAGCGGTTTGTCGTACTTTTGCGGAATTCATCAGAATTCATCATTATATATAATGGTCTCTACATCAGAATTATCGTACTTTCTCGATTAAACGCCCAAACCTGACTAAACGCCGAATAGACGCCGAATAAACCCCGGCCCAGCTGCGTTTAATAATAATAATAATAATAAAATGTTTCTTAATCGAGTCCGGTGTTAATTCGGAGGCCGGCGGTTAATGGAGGAAATGAGGTGTTGTGCAAATGTACAATTTGACTAGCGAGAGATGGTGCAACTCTAACTCTGGATCCACGGACTCCCGGACTCCCGGACTCCCGACCTACATCCCACATCGGGAAATGTGGTTTTCTCCAACCTAAAACTCTGATACGGCTTTAGGAAATAGCCTCGTGCTGTTCGCGTACTAGTCACAAATAAAAAATATAACTGGAGCTCGGAAACAATAAATAATAAATGGCCGTTGAATAGAACATCTGCGTGGTTTCGTTAATACAGTGAATATAGTTGTAATTAGCTACTGTATCTTTCTGTTTTTTTCCCTATGGTGATTTCAGTGAACTGCAGGGCCGTATACACAGCACAGGGGCAGGAGGGGGGCAGGAGGGGGGCAGGAGGGGGGCAGGAGGGGGCAGTTGCCCCCCTAGCAAAGCGAAAATGATATCAAAAATTAAAAGAACAGTACTGTATTTATTTATTTTTGTTGCTGTTAAATACCTCCCCCCCCCCCCCCCCTCCCCCATTGAATTTTGGGTTATGTACGGCCCTGCTGAAGTCGACTTTATTTATGTACACCTATTCCAAATATCGTTGTCCGGGCCGAAAGCAACAAGCAAGAAGCTGACGACCGCAAAGGACTTTGGGAATCTCCTAATTAATTAATTTATCCGTGGTACTTGAGAAGTTATCCCTACGAGTGTTGAATAGCAATCATTTGGAACTATTCGGCCATTTGAAAATGCATGTTGTTAAAATGTTTACGGATGAATAAAATGAATAAGGAGAAAGTCCCAAAGTCCTTTGCGGTCGTCAGCTTCTTGCTTGTTGCTTTCGGCGGGGACAACAATTTTTGGAATAGGTGTATATTGATTGATTTAGCAGTGTGGATGTATCTTTCTTGATATTTATATGCTTACAGTGCGACTACACCAACCCCAAGGCCACCCAAACAAATATTCATACAAATTATCCAATCATGATTGAAAATCATGCACAAATTTTTAAATTTCGCTTTAAAAGCATATATTTTACATTATATGTGTATATATATGATCAAGAGTGAACAAGAAACAGTTTGCTTATACTGCGGAGATGTTCGGCAAAACGTTCTCTTATATACTTCTACCAGTTTCCCAGATGTAGAGCTGGGGGGCATCGACAGCATGATAAAGCATATATTACGTTAATCAGTCTTACACGTAAAGTTCTCGCGAATGGTGTACGTCATCTTAGGGGCACGCACCTCAGTATCAGGTGTTATGTACTCACAGGTGTGGCATCTTGGATGTCTGCAAGCATTTGAACCAGCTTGCGAAGTGACGCAACCTTCGGTTGTGTGGACGAGGGTATCACGTAGACTTTGGTCGCGTCTGTAAGCGACAACAGGTGGATTTTCAAAGATCACCTTGGTTAAAGGGTCGTTGGATAAAATGGTGAAGTTTTCCAAAAGAATACGTTTAATGATGGTCGTCAAAGGATGGTACGTGAGGACCACTCTCTCTTGCGTTTCGTTGTTTACTGACTCCCTGGGAACCAGAGCATCCCGTCTATCGATTGACATGATGTTCCGTAGATCATCATCTAAGGATGACGACAGGTAACCACGGTGTACGAAGAAGGTTTTCATTTCAGTAGATCTGGCCAAGAAGTCGTTGTTGTCAGAGCAGAGTCGGCGCGCGTAGAAACTGGCTGTATGGAATGCTGCGCTTGCATGCAATGGCTAGGGTGTGAAGAGTTGCAGTGAAGGTAGTTGTGGGTGGCTGTTTCCTTGTAGACGACTGAAGTTTGTAGCCTGTCATGGTCTATGCGTAGAGTGATGTCAAGAAATGGTAACTCTCATTCTGTTATGGCGTACGTAAATTGAAGGACTGGGTTAAAGTTAGAGACAAAGTCAATAAATCCTTCCAGCTCCTCTCGGTTACACGATGCCGCTCCAACTACGTCGTCAATATATCGCCTGTATAGTTGGGGTACAAATCCGGTATATTGACGAAATACTTGATCTTCAAAGTAGCCCACATACAGACATGCATAATTCGGTCCCATTTTGGTAGCCATGCATGGCAACTCCTCCAGTCTGATGATAAATTTGACCATTGAATGAAAAGGCATTAAGGGTTAGAAAAGCTCTGCCAGCCGCGTAAGGGTATGAGTGGGAGGTTCCTTCACTGGGCGTTGATCCAAAATGTAGTATGAAGACGCTATGCCCGAAACGTCTGTTAAAATACAATTGACACTTTGAAGAAATTTGTTACCATTGTTTTATCTACAATAGATAATGCTGCCTTCAAATCATTTAGTTTATTGTCGAGTTGTTGTTGAACATTGTTTTACCAAATATTTTCGGAACGAATATTTTGTACCCTCTCCAAAATCGCGTAGCGAGGTAAACAATGTCAGCAGAAACACACTTCATTCCTTTAAGAATCGCTGGAGTATACAAATCTATTTAATTATAAACCTTTGTAAGTTCGTTCACAAGTATTAGGCTTGGGGTTCCTGTGGTACCCTCGTAATAGTCCTATGTTACCTTTCCACCCAAAAACATTTGCTTCCGATATACTGAAGTACATGTAGGTGCATGCCATTCAATTTGCTTGATTTCATTAGACGTCAATTCCGGTCTCGTGAGGAATTTTCATCAGCTGAATTGCACCGGCCTTTTCAATAGAATACCCTCTGCTTGATAGTTCAGTTCAGTTCAGTTCTTTATGCACATGGAGGGCAGTATATACAACACAGGGGCAGGAGGGGACAGTAGCACATGGAGGGCAGTGTTTGCCTGTCATTTGAAGCCAAATAATCAGGTCAAGGACTTAAAATAGCTGATTGAAACCAAGCAAAACCCAAACTCTTCCCGGGCTTATATCGTCACTGTTATTTGTTCATATATTCTCGAGCTGCCTTTATAATACAGGTAGCGGATGAGCAAAGGAGTAAACACGAAGTATCCAGTGAAATTCCCAAGTATAATTGCTACAAACAGCCAAGCGTTGTATGTCATTGCTATAAGCATCAGAGAGTACCCTAACAGCATCTCAGTCATAGATAGCACTGTACTCATGCCATGGAAACGAAATCTGTTGGAAAAAGGCAGAGTGGAAAGACGATTAGATAGTTGTAACGATATACAGTACTGAAACAATGCCGGCTACCCTGGATCGCTACGTTAAAGTATTCGAAGACTCCGGCGCATCTCATGAACAAATCAGTTTTGATTAAAAAGAACTGTTTATTTATTAAAGTGTCAACCAATGTATTTTAGAGCTTGCGCACTAATTGAGAGACACTGTATGTATCTCACGCAACCTTCCATCTAAGATGGCGGCGTAGTAACGGTTGCTATGCAAGACACGTCGTTATGTAAAATTTATGGTTACAAATAAAGCGTTGTTAGTGTTGTTGGGTAATGTGCAAACCACAGCAACGAGCCTCGCAATAGTAAGCAGGCAAGTGCCAGCAAAGCTGCCGCATATCTACAGGTAGCCATGGCAATGAATTAGCAATACCCTAATCCCCCTCTAGCTTTATGCAGCTAATGGGCAACACCGCTGGCCAGCAATGATCAAGAATCTATCCCTAGGCTCCCTCTAGATAAAATAATGGGCAACACCGCTGGCCACTAGTCACCAGTGGGGAGGGTAACTGTGGGGGTTTGCCAAGTCATATATATCTATATCATTGTACACCAAATTGCGTAATCGTTGTCAGGTTTCAAAAATACGAGAACATTGATTCTATATCTGTATGTAATGTGGCTTAAGATTTAAAAATGACATGTTTAGTTGTGTGTATTTGCAATTGATATATCTATTATTATTATTATTATTATTATTATTATTATTATTATTATTATTATTATTATTATTATTATTATTATCATTATTATTATTATTATTATTATTTGATCATATATCCATATGCGAATTTGCGCCATAAAAATATTAAATTATTATTATGATGATGATGATGATGATAATGATATTTATGGAATGATTTCCCAGAAATCTTTGCGGTCTTAGCTTCTATGATTTCCAAGCAGACAACGATGTTGCAACTGCGGGTGTACAGCTGCCGTTTCAATGAATGTTGTCGGCACAATGATACCTGGTAGGTGCACTGATAACGTTCCTCTCGGTCTGCGAAGCGTTATGCGTTCTGTACATGCTGTAAAACTTGAGACACTCGCTGAGTAGTGCCAAGGCATACACAGCCACGAAAGACCCAATTAGTCCTCCAGAAAAAACAGAGAATCATAAAATTAGCCAAAAGTAAAAAATATATATTCTGAGGTTATTATTCAACTGAATGCGCGCGTCTTTTTTTGATGGAATTGCTGTGTGGGGGAGGGGGTGGGGGTAGTTAGGGTGGCGGCTGGGGGGATGGCAGGGGGGGGGGGTGGCATCCTTGCAGAATATTGTAGTTACGCGATTAGAAGTCTGCACGTAGGCGGTTCCGTGAGGATTCCGCGCGAGAATTGATTACACAGGGAGTCCAATATATTTTCGCGCGCTCTCTATCACAGGGAGCCCAATATATTATCGCGCGCTCTCTACCACAGGGAGCCCAATATATTATCGCGCGCTCTCTACCACAGGGAGCCCAATATATTATCGCGCGCTCTCTACCACAGGGAGCCCAATATATTATCGCGTGCTCTCTACCACAGGCATGCTCGAGGATCCAGCGGTTTTTGTCCGCGCTCCGAAGTCACCGGCCGAAACAACCCGCTGGATAAATTACCTACTAGTACGAGTTCTGGGGCGTGATACGCTCTCAAGCGGATTTAGTATAGCTCGCATTTCAGACCCTAAAGAAATGTCAAAAATGAAGTGATAACTGAAGTCCAGATTGTTCATAATGATATATACGCTGAAAACTCTGTATTCCGTACTCGTGGTGCGTATTCTTTCAGTTGGCGGTACTTGTAGCTTCAAATCGTTTCTGGCCTCCCAATTCAAACAACACATTTACCAGCGCTAAGGATCGGATATTTACTAGCAAAAATATCAAGCTTTTGCCATATCCTGTCGGTAGCTATGCATAGGGCTGTCCACAAGTTGCTCGGCAACTTTTGCGCAACTTTTCCGATTTCGGGCAACTTTTTTTCTTTCGAGCAATTTTTTTTCTTTCGAGCAACTTCTTTCTTTCTTAAACATTTCCACAAATTAAATCAAATTAAACAGGCTAATTAAGTACTAATATTGGTTTATTTCGCTTTACGGGTCATAATACAGTTTGTAAACAGCATGCAGTGTTCAGGACTGGGTTAGTGGGCTGCCTGTGGTTATTTGAAAAGGCGATTCAGGTGGTCAGCGGTTACTTTACCAAAATTAAAAATGGTGGACAAAAATGGCAACAAGCGAAATGCAAAAAAAAAAGAGCCTTCATTTGATAAGCAGCATAGAGCTTTCAGCTGCTTTTTTAATTAGCTGCAAAGAGAGAGCCTTTACACTTACACAAGTGATTTTCAGATAAATATTATTAATATAGCCATAAGATTGATCATGTAAACTAACATTGGCTGCACTGAGTTGCCAAGAAAATGTTGTAAATTCCTCAGTGATAACAAGCTAAAAGGCTATATGAAAAAATCAGAAAAACGGTTAGAAATATTCCTTTGATTGGGTAATTAGCATCTTATTATAGTAAATACGAAAAGCAACATTGTAGCAACTTTAAGATTTTGGAGCAACTTTTGAGCAAATTTTAGAGTTTTGGAGCAACTTTTGAGCAACTTTCCGAGATATTTTGAGCATCTTTTTTAACAATTTGGAGCAATTTGTGGACAGCCCTAGCTGTGCAAATACATATCATCCTTTTTTTTTAAACGATAATTAAACGCTTCGAGAACCGTCCATGAACTGTTCTGCCCGGCTTTAGGAAATCGATCCCGGGGAAAAACTAGAGTACGTGATCGATCGCATCACGCAAATGCATTTCTTTAAAACATCCGTCAACATGGACGCTATCTTTGAAAATTATGGTCGAGTTTTGATTGGCCCTCTTTTTTACTCTCAAAAAGAGGGCCAATCAAAATCAAGATTCGTATCACGCCACAGAACTCGTAATAGCAGGTAATTTATCCAGCGGGTTGTTTCGGCCGGTGACTTCGGAGCGCGGACAAAAACCGCTGGATCCTCGAGCATGTACCACAGGGAGCCCAATATATTATCGCGCGCTCTCTACCACAGGGAGCCCAATATATTATCGCGCGCTCTCTACCACAGGCAGCCCATGATAAAAAGGCGCTCGTACACATTTTTTACGGCCGAAGAAATGAAATCGATTAAAATTGTTATTCTGTACAATAAATTGCGTTACACACAAGGGGTAGCGTGACCCGTCATTGAGCGTGTCACAGTTTCTCAGTCAGTGTTGACAGGTGATCAATAGGACCAGTCATCATTCATGCTGACCCCATTTAGTGTGGAATTCAGAAAATGTCGATGTCCCCAGTCCCCACGGGACAACACTTCTATCAAGGCACCGACTGCAGTAAATGTTATACCCATATCACCCCTTCCCCCTTGGGAGCCGAGAAACATCATCAAGTCAGCACAGTTGCTTCCGCATATTAATATTAAAAGTTATTCAAAAGCTTGGCCGGGCTTCAAACTTTCTCAGACATATTTAATTATACATATCTGATTGAAGATGATATGGGTCAGTTCATGTGTAAAGTATGATTGAGAGCTGATGTGCAATGTTTAAATACACTATTACTATTATTATTATTTAGCTACCATACCGATACGGACAATACGGCGAGTGACTTTATGAGAAACCTGATTCCTTTTGCGTGCCTTCGGAATTACTACACGACGATCGGATTCACGAATCGTTTCAATACATTGCGCACGTGAAACAAACTGCTGTTTTCTTTGTCACTCCAGTACAAGAATTTGACAAGAATTTGTTACAAGAGTTAGGATTGGGTGCGTGTTCTCATAGCTTTGTATACTGAGGTAGGCGGCGGATACAACCGCAGCATCCCTCGCAGCGTTAACCCAGAAAGAATGCCCAGTGATATTTTGTCACTCTCAGATTTCAAGAGGTTTAAAAAAGTTACTATCAGAAAATCGAGCGAGCTTTTCCAACTTATTCTAGCAGCGTACTCTGTATAGCTTTGTAAAGTATTCCAACAAATGTCATTTGGCGTTTTTAGTTTCCAAAAAAGTATAAAACGAATACAGGAATTTTGGAATTATTGTACGGGTTAATTTATACATAATGATACGTAGACATGGTTGGTGAAATATCATCAACATTTATCAGCATACGCCGCGCGTTTCATAAACACAGTCATTGAGCCGATCATAAATCATCAACTATCACTTACCTTTTTCAGAAATGATTCTCCAAGGACGAAAAAGGACGAAGAACGGATCTGTGGAAAAAGCCATCTGAAGACAAAAGGCAGGACAGCACAAATAACGAAGTCGCTACGGGCAGTCTATCCGGTTCAGTGGAAATTAATCCGTACGTTCGATCGCTACATCAGCTGTCAGAATGACCTTATAGTTAATACCTTAGGGGGGTCGAGGGTGGTGCTGTTGGTCTTGTTATGCATGTAGGACTGGTGCCGTACTGTAACGTGTAGACATGTTTCTGTTTTCATACATTGCAATACGCTGTATAGATACGAATAAAACGAAGGTTTATAATACAATATGCAATGCCCAGATAATAAAAGAGTCGGTGATCTGGAACACCGATCACTGTTGCTGTAGCAACGGTTCGAGATTCAATATTAGTGAAAGAGTGACGCAATAACATGGAAGTTATTTTAAGACCCAAACTATAAAGCGAATCAACAAAAGAAAAGGTCGTAGAAAGGATGCTTCTAGAGTAGAAACACGCTGGTCACTAGATTCTTCCAGTCTCCGCTCGGCCGTTGCACTCTCTCGCATAGGGACTGTAATGGTACAATGGTAGCGTTATTCTGATTGGCTGGTAGATCTGATCTACTTATCAAGGTTCTTATTGGTTGATTAGGACGACCGTTGGTTTCGGTACCGCCAAGACGTCACGTACGGATTTTTACACGGCGACTCGACGGCGATTTGGGTAGAATTATGTTGGATTATCGCGAATTTCTCGCTTGCATCGAGACAAATTAGGTATGGATGGAGAGCAAATTTATCGATCTAGCCGTCTTTGGGGATGATAGGTCTTCGGATGAATTTTCTACAGAGATAAAAGCATTTGAGTGAGCGACACTCGATGACTCGTAAAAAGACCACAAAATAAGTGTAAATAAAGGTGACTTTATTTATGTATATATTTGTTATATTTTAGTTACTTATTTTATCAGTTGTTGGTTCGTGTTGATGTCTCATACCGTAATAAATGCATGTCTGTTTTGGGCTGCCTGTGGAAACCTCTTCCTCCAGTAAGAATGCCAATTTCTTTGTTCTCTGTTGATAAAGTTGAAGCTTTATAATCTTCTACATTGTAAATAGATAAGCTGAATTACACTTGTACACTGTAAATAAAAGCTCTACTTACTCTGATCCCAGTATTTCTCTGAGTTAACCTGAGATAATTCAGGAAAGCTACATGACTTCCTTTCACGCTCTACTTGATCAACACTTTCTAAAACGGATTTTTTGGGCTCTAAGCCAAGTCTTCGAGCAAAAATTGCCAAATTGATAAGACCTCCCTTGTTCAAATTTCCAATAGGGACTTCTCTCTCCAGAAGATACCCTTTCAATTTCTCGACACCCCAACAATTGAACATATCATCACTTGTTTCGTTTAGTGAAGCCGCCATTTTGAATTCTTATGCCCCTTTTTTGACCCAGAATGCCTTGCGAAACTTAATTATTCAAAATGGCGCTGATATCCGTGGAACGGACTCAACTGATTATGTTACTTATTTTTTCAATACCAGAATTAATATAACTAATGTTAGAATAATTTTTTGGTATTTTATAAATAATTATATGTACTCTACGAATTAATTGTACGTGGTGCTACAATTAATTTTACGTGGTGCTACAATTATTTAGACCTTTTTTTCGTGCATGATTTTTGTTCTTCTACTTTAATTAATTTTTCCTACGCACGAATTAATTTTCCCTATGTACGAATTAATTTTTCCTATAATATGCACGAATTATTTAGCAAATCCCATATGGCATTGCGCGCCATTGAGCCACAGGTAGCCCAAACGTAGAATCAGTGGACCGTGACGTCATTGAATATTCCGTTGCATTTTCGAATGATCTCAGGAATGAGCTCTTAGAAAGACTTCAAAGGATATGAGATTCTCAAAAATGTCTTCATATCAGTAGTCTGATAATTAAAGAACACTTTGGTGTAGAAATCTGAGCAAGAAATTGTGGTTTTGAGCGATTCACCCGTTTCAAGCATACATCTTAGTTTATAGGAAAGGTTTGCAACTCCGGCCAACAAATTTGCACGACCACTGTCGCTAAAAAAAAAATGATATCTCCAAAACTACATTCTCAAATAAATGATCTTTATAATGAGCTTTTGTACAAATTTTTGGGTCCACTATATGACGGTATGACGAGAAATAATTTTTTGAAGTTATAAGTAATATAATTTTGACCAGAACAGGCCCCCATAGGGAGAGGGTTCATGTGTCATGGGGTCAGCGATTGTCTAATAAAAACAAAGATGGCCGCCTACGATCTATGATAGCTACGATCAATCGTTACTAAGAGAAAATACCAAGCTGAAAATACACAGGTAAATGCTTAAAAAAATATTTTCTGAAAGGTCCAGATGGGGGTCCAGATGGGGGTCCAGATGAAGGTCCAGATGAAGGTCCAGATGGGGGTCCAGAAAGTGGGGTCCAGGGTTTGTCTACACCCCATGTGATGTGTCGCTTTTGCTTGAAGATTGCTCAAATCTAGGGGAAATCGAGCAGCTCAGAACTTTGTTGGTGAAATGCACAAATTTATTGCTGTCGTTAAATTGTATGTAAGCTTATATAAGAAGCTTTAATATTATCAATATTTTGAGTGTTCGTTATTTATTCAATATTGTGTTTTAGGTCTTTGCAAGAGTTTTTTTTTTTCTGAAACAGTGAATGAACTTGTTCTGTTCAGGTAAATCCTCTGTAAATTATAGACCGATTGCAATAAGTTATTAATAAAATGGCCACCATTGACTTTCAGAAATATTAAACTAATCTTAAAAAATAAGCACCACCATCAGAAAGAGTGTGCTGTAATCACCCCTCTATTAATCGTTTTATAGATTAGCTATAGTCACGATCAGTTATTGTATTAGTCACGCTACCGGAAGGAGCTCAAACACGAGACTCTTTATGGTTTACATTATCAGCATATTTTAGATTTTAAGTTTACCGCAGTAATATATGATTGGACGATATTATTAGCTTAGGAATTTAGCCATTAACAAGGATCATTGTAATTGTAGTTTTAGTTTTAGTTCGAATCAGTATTTAGTGTGCACAGCTCTTTGTAAGTTCATTCTGTTTTTACCTTAATAAATCTGTTACGAGAATCGACGGATTTGGGTTAGACTGCCCTATCGGAGCCACGAGTACCGGCCGAGGTAGCGGAACAGTAAAAACAGAGACTTCAAGAACATAAGGACGCACAGAAAAGTCTTGGTAACGCGATGGACAACGTCCCTGAAGAACAACCAGCGGATAGAGCCATCGCTCAATTGCAGCCCGAGGGCGAAAGTGCTGGACCAGCACCGACCGACGACCCTATCGAGGACGGGACAAGCGATCTCCCAAAACGGATGAGTAAGCCGTCATTAAAGGTAATGCTTAATAAAGTTTTAGAAACCGAAAACCGGTTAGAAGACAACTGGAAGGAGTGTTTGGTAAACATCAAAAAACTCCAACAAGCGTACGAGTCCGCACAAGAAATCCGTGAAAGGATGGACGAAGTAAGGTCATTATTCAACGCATATGAATTAGAATTGTTAACCTTACAAACATTCACAGCCAGTGCTAGCGTAAGCGAAATCCTTCAGGAGCGAGAATTACTGGAGAAAACCGCAGCCACGCGCAAGACATTCATTGACAATGCGCTAATTGATGCAAATGAAAGAATAAAGAACTTATTGATAGAAACCGCATCTACGCGCAGTGCGTCGACTACTTTATCTACCAACTCGTCACGATCCGTGACATCCACGCGATTACAAGCTAAGGCAAAGGCCGCCGCCGCAATAAAAAAGGCCGAGCTGCAAAAGCGTAGGATCGAACACGAATCGCGCTCTGCCTTCTTAATCGAGGAGGAAGAACTCGCTCTAGCTAGGCGAAAAAGAACTGAGCAAGCTAAGCTTGAAGCATTGCGTTTGGCAGCGGTTGCCTTGGCGGCAGTGAAAGCGATCGACGAAGAACTCGGCCAACATGACCCCGACACACACACCGAAGCATTTTACCCGCTCGATCTTCCCTTGGCCGACTCTAAACAACGCGTGCAGGAATATTTAAACGAAGAGCTAGATAAGGAGGTCAAACCAGGGTCACGCACGCAACCGGAAAACTTTCTCGGCAAGTTCAACCCTTGCATGTCAGCGCTTGATCACGCATTTCCGCCCACTCAAACAACTACGAATCATTTCATTGAATTCATGGCACGCAGGGAGCTGATATCAAATAAAATAGAAAAATTTGATGATCGCCCAGAAAACTTCCATACCTGGAAGGGCTCTCTTGAAAACATGATGAAAGGAGTAAACCTCAATTACAGCGAACAACTTTCTCTGATAATTGAGCACACACAAAACGAATCAAAACAACTCGCTCAGAGGCTACGCAACGCCTATATCGAGAACCCTGGGGAGGGCTTAAAGGAAGTGTGGCGCAAATTAGGGGAGAGATTTGGATCCAACGCTGTTGTCACGCAAGTCCATTTGGAAAAGCTTAATAAATTCCCAAAGATAAGCAACCGGGACAATAAACGGCTACAAGAGTTTGGTGATTTGCTACTAGAGTTGCAATGCGCAAAAAAAAGATGGGGGATTAAGGGGTCTCAAAATTCTAGACGAGCCGGCGTACTTAAAACCTGTCGTGACTAAGCTGTCCGACGACCTTCAAGGGAGGTGGCAGAGACACGCATTTAAGTACAAAAAACAGTTTAACGTCGACTATCCACCCTTTGAAGAATTCTCGCAGTTTATTCAAGAAACCTCTCGCGAAAAGAATGATCCGTATCTGACATTAGAAAACACTGAGAAACATTTGAGCTCACAGCAGGAGGTCCCAACCTATAGGACCCCAAGACCTCGTAATGCGCGACAAGGCATTTCAACCGCCAAAACCGATATCACTGAATCTAAGAGCGCAGGCAAAGAAACACCCATCGAAAACGATCCTAGTGAATGGTGCTTCCTTCACGAAAAACCCCACCCCCTGAGAAGATGCCGCGCATTCAAAGCTAAGCCATATCGCGAGCGAATGGACTTGCTAGTACAGAATCGCATTTGCTTCCATTGCGTAGCTTCATGTGCTCACTATGCGAGAGACTGCACCGTTACGGTTAACTGCGCAGACTGCCACAGTGACAAGCATGTGACAGTTCTCCATCCTGACGGTACAAGTCGAGAGACTCGAGCATCCGACCAGGAGAGAGCGGCAGACACCTCTCGAAGCGCGGAACCTCCAGTCGTAACAAACAGATGCACAGAGGTATGCGGCATAAAGTCTGGGGGAACAGGGAAATCATGTGCGAAAATCTGTTTGGCCAACATTTATGTCGAAGGCGCCCCCGATAAAAAGAGATCAGAGCCTATATCACTATAGACGACCAAAGCAACTACTCCCTAGCAAGAGCAAAACTCTTCGAACAACTGAGCATCGAAGGCACTGCTACCGCCTATACCTTGAGGACGTGCTCCGGAGTAAAGCAGACTAAAGGCAGACTTGCATCAGGCTTGATGATAGAATCTCTTGACCAACGCGTAAAATATCGGCTCCCAACGCTTACAGAGTGCGATGAGATCCCAAACAACAGAGAGGAAATCCCGACTCCTGACGTTGCGCGAGCACATTCCCACCTGCAGCAGATCGCAGACGAAATACCAGAGCTCGACGAATGTGCCGATATTTTGCTGCTTGTCGGACGAGATATTCCTCCACTCCACAAGGTCCACGAATCACGCAACGGACCCAGAGACGCACCTTGGGGTCAGCGGCTAGACCTAGGCTGGGTAGTACTTGGAAACACCTGCCTCGACGGCGCTCACAAACCAAATCAGATATCTCCATACAAAACCCAAGTACTGCACAACGGCCGACCTTCACTATTAGAACCCTGTCCCAACCGTTTCCACGTAAACCACAATGCCTCCTCAGACACGCAGCAAGACAGCCAAGAAGATGATCCATCCTTCAACGGCGACACAGACGATGACGGCTTGGCACGCAACGTGTTCGTTCGAACACAGCACGATAACAAACCAGGGACCTCAACCGAGGACAGACGGTTCCTGGAAATGATGCAACACGGCATGACAAAAGACGAGAATGGCAGTTGGGAAGCACCGCTACCCTTCCGCCATGAAGTGCAGGAACTCCCCAGCAGCCAGAAAAACGCCATGAAACGTCTAAAGTCGACTCGACGATCCCTCGATAAGAAGCCAACTATGAAGGACCAGTACTTCAGCTTCATGAAGAAAATCTTCGAACACGGTCACGCTGAACTCGTGCCAGAGAAAAATCTGAAGTCTAATAAGCCATGCTGGTACTTGCCTCACTTCGGCGTTTATCATCCTAAAAAGCCTGATAAAATTCGTGTCGTCTTCGACTCAGCGGCCGAATGTAACGGAATCTCGCTTAACAAGCTCCTACTCTCCGGTCCTGACTTAACAAACAGCTTACTTGGAGTGCTTTTACGCTTTCGTCAGAACCCAGTCGCAGTAGTAGCTGATATCGAGCAAATGTTTCACTCCTTTAAAGTAAAAAAGGAACACAGAGATTTCTTAAGGTTCTTGTGGTACAAAGACAACGACCCACACGGTGATATAGCAGAGTACAGAATGAAAGTCCACATCTTCGGCAACACATCATCGCCAGCAGTTGCAAACTATGGACTGCGCAAGACTGCTGAAATTGGAGAGGCAGAGTTTGGGTCTGATGCAAAGATCTCCGTAGAAAGAAACTTTTATGTAGATGATGGCCTTCAGTCATCTCCCGATCCCCAAAGTGCCATAGATTTGCTCCGTCGCACCCAAGCTATGCTGGAAACCGCGAATCTCCGTTTACATAAAATTGCCTCAAGCCACGCAGAAGTCATGGAAGCATTTCCGTCCGAAGACCACGCGAACGGCTTGCACGAACTAGATTTCAGCAAAGGCCCTATCCCAGTGCAACGATCGCTTGGGGTACACTGGATCCTACAATCGGACTCGTTAACATTCAGGGTCTCCCTGGAAGACAAACCGTTCTCACGGCGAGGAGTCCTGTCAATAATTAACAGCCTCTATGATCCCTTAGGACTCGCGGCACCTGTCACAATCAAAGGGAAACAACTCCTAAGGTCAATGACCGCAGACCTCAATGCCTCGCAACCAGATCAGTGGGACACGCCGCTACCAGAAGAACACAAGCCAGCCTGGAAGGATTGGTGTAATTCCCTTCGATACTTAGAAGACCTCAAACTCCCTCGCTCCTACTCCAACAAGTCACTTGAAACTGCAGCACGAATAGAGCTCCACACCTTCTGCGACGCCTCAGAAATGGCCATTGGTGCCGTCTCATACCTAAAGGTTATCGAGCCCGACGGCAAAGTTCAAGTAGCATTTGTGCTTGGCAAGGCTAAGCTCACCCCAGCCCACGCAACAACCATACCTCGCTTGGAGCTTTGCGCAGCTGTAATGGGTGTTGAGTTAGCTGAACTAATCGCCGATGAACTGCAGGTGAGGTTGGATTCCATGACTTACTACTCGGATAGCAAGGTCGTACTAGGATACATCACGAACGACTCGCGCCGTTTCTACACCTACGTCAGCAACCGTGTTGAACGTATCCGCCGGTCCTCAACACCGAACCAGTGGCGTTACGTCTCCACCCAGGTAAATCCTGCAGATCTAGCAACCCGCTCAGTACAAGCAAGCGATCTAGAGGACAGCACATGGCACAAGGGACCGAAGTTTCTGCACAACACGGATTCAGCAGCCTCCACCAAAGAAGGAGAAATAGCATAAATAGCAGCCGATGATCCTGAGGTTCGCCTAGAAGTAAAAGTCTTACTTACTCAAGCTGAGGCCTGCACGATGCTCGGATCAAAGCGCTTCTCCAGATTTTCTCAATGGTCAACCTTGCAAGCTGCCATTGCAAAGCTGATAACTGTCGCGCAATCACACAGCAAAGCACGGATAGAATATAAAGATTCTCCCTCGCAAGTGAAAGACCAAGCAAAGATCGCAATAATCAGAAGCGTTCAACACGATGCCTTCGAGAGAGAGATCGATTGCCTTAAGCGTTCACAAAGGCTTCCTAAGACGAGCCCTGTGGTAAAAACTATCCCCTGTTATCGACGAGAACGGACTACTTCGGATCGGCGGCCGACTAAACGAAGCAGATCTCAGCAACGAAGAACGTCACCCTCTCATTCTGCCAAGCTCACATCATGTTGCAGCACTCGTAGTCGAACACTACCACGCGAAAGTAAAGCACCAAGGGAGGGTCTTTACTCACGGCCTCGTTCGTAGCAGCGGCTACTGGATAATAGGAGGAAAGAGGTTGGTCAACGGCATCATCGACAAATGTCTCAAGTGTAAAGAAGTTAAGAGGTCAACCCAAGGCTCAAATGATGGCCGACCTCGCAGCGGAACGCCTAACTCCAGCTCCTCCATTCAGCTACGTTGGACTCGATGTGTTCGGCCCATGGCAGATCTGCGCAAGGCGCACCAGAGGAGGCCTCGCTCGGAGTAAACGTTGGGCCGTACTCTTCACATGTATGACAACACGCGCAATCCATGTCGAAGTCATCGAATCCATGGATACCTCGAGCTTCATCAACGCCCTTCGCAGATTCTTAGCACTACGGGGACAGGTCATCCGGTTGCGCGCGCTCAGACTGCGGTACCAACTTCGTAGGTGCGCGCAACGAGCTCCAGGGAGTTCTAAAGCCATCGGATATCAGCGCTGTACAAACCTACTTGCTTAAAGAAGGCTACGAGTGGGTCTTTAACCCACCCCATGCCTCGCATGCGGGCGGAGCATGGGAGCGAATGATAGGAGTCGCTAGACGCGTACTAGAGTCGATACTGGCAGACGTCCCTCCACAGCATCTCACGCACGAGGTACTAACTACCCTAATGGCAGAAGTCACAGCCATCGTCAACGCAAGACCCTTGCTTCCAGTATCCTGCGACCCAGAGGCACCAGAGATCCTCACACCAGCAACACTGCTGACGCAGAAGCCACAACAGCTCAAACCAGCAGCTGGTGACTTCAGTTCTGCAGACCTCTACAGCAAGCAGTGGAGAAGAGTGCAGCATCTGGCCAACATCTTCTGGTCACGATGGCGCAAAGAATACCTCCCCACCCTACAGTCACGTAGAAAGTGGCAGAATGCGTCTCGTGACCTGAAAGAAGGTGATTTGGTCCTCCTCTGCAACAAGGATGCACCCAGGAACGATTGGCCACTTGCAAGAGTTGTCAAGGCACAACCCGGCCGCGATGGGAAAGTACGCGAGGTCGACCTGGAGACAGCCAAAGGAGGATCCAAGAAACTCTACCGCAGACCAGTCACAGGAGTCATCCTACTCAAGACAGAGGAGCAGTAATAATCACATTAGAACTGTTAATCTAGATTCAAATAGTTTGTAGTGGTATTCTACGAATACCAGGCGAGGAGTGTGCTGTAATCACCCCTCTATTAATCGTTTTATAGATTAGCTATAGTCACGATCAGTTATTGTATTAGTCACGCTACCGGAAGGAGCTCAAACACGAGACTCTTTATGGTTTACATTATCAGCATATTTTAGATTTTAAGTTTACCGCAGTAATATATGATTGGACGATATTATTAGCTTAGGAATTTAGCCATTAACAAGGATCATTGTAATTGTAGTTTTAGTTTTAGTTCGAATCAGTATTTAGTGTGCACAGCTCTTTGTAAGTTCATTCTGTTTTTACCTTAATAAATCTGTTACGAGAATCGACGGATTTGGGTTAGACTGCCCTATCGGAGCCACGAGTACCGGCCGAGGTAGCGGAACAAAGAGCAAGCAGAAATATGTCATTCTGGAAAATGTTATTGCTATAAATATAATTCTGGCAGTGAAGTTATTTGGAATCAAAATTACAGTCAGCTGAGGAGGACTGACTAACCTCATTCTGGTGTTTTTCACATTAACTTCTCAAGAATTTAATATTTCTACCTCAAACTTTCCAACTTTGATGATATCATAATTATAATCTATATTTTTAATTTGGTGTTTACTTAAAATATTAATATTAAAACATTATGACTAGTTGTTTCTAATAGAAAGTGAAGTGCTGCGAGTTGAATTATTTGCAGGTTACTGTGCACCACTTATACAATTGTATGTTTGGGCTTCCTGTGCTTCAAATTGGCGACACGTGGCTTCAATAAATCTGCCGAGTGATAAAACCCCAATAAAACGGTTGATGCACCGTGTATGACGCACACATCATCACGCGACATTGTTCCTTTATGTTGTAATGTACATGTATCTGTCTGAAGTACCGTATATGGTTGATACAGTAACGTACATGTATAGCTATTACTAATACATTTACCTGGTCGGTGGCAACTGCTATCTACTGAGTAGCTGGGCTACGAGTATCTGGAACAACTGGGCCAGTAGTAACACTGGGCTAGTGGTGACACTGGGCCAGTAGTAACACTGGGCTAGTGGTGACACTGGGCCAGTAGTAACACTGGGCCAGTAGTAACACTGGGCCACTGGGCTAGTGGTGACACTGGGCCAGTATAGTAACACTGGGCCACTGGGCTAGTGGTCTCAAGCATGTTAAGGCCTGGGTTTTTGGGTAAAACACTCAAATTTGCCTTAATTGCGTTTGGAACCGAAAAACAAAACGATTTTCGGCTACATAATATATCTCATGAACCTTCAAATTTTGGTGCGTATTTCAAAATAAGGGATGGGTCACGTGACCTGTTACGTCACAAATCACGTTTTTCAATTTGGGGAGACGGAAACAAAAGGTACCAAAGTTATTTTTCTGTTTTTACCTTTGCTTTAATGTCCTTATTATGAATCTGCCTTAACACCTGGACCATCATTCATTTTAAAGGAGATATTATGTAAAATAGGTCACGTGACTAGATTTTTTCTATTACGTAGTTGAATATCTCCTTAAATAAGAACGATGGTCCAGGTGTTAAGGCAGATTCATAATAAGAACATTAAAACAAAGATGAAAACACAAAAATTACTTTGGTACCTTTTGTCTCCGTCTCCCCAAATTGAAAAACGTGATTTGTGACGTAACTGGTCACGTGACCCATCCCTTATTTTGAAATACCTACCAAAATGTTAAGTTTCATGAGATATATTACGTAGCCAAAAATCGTTTTATTTTTCTGTTCCAAACTCAATTAAGGCAAATTTAACGTTTTAGGGGAATTCTTTAAAATCCCAGGCCTTAACATGCTTGAGGTGACACCGGGCCAGTATAGTAACACTGGGCTAGTGGTGACACTGGGCCAGTAGTAACACTGGACCAATGGGTCAACTGGGCTAGTAGTGACACTGGGCTAGTAGTGACACTGGGCCAGTAGTGACACTGGGCCACTGGGCTAGTGGTGACACTGGGCCAGTATAGTGACAATGGGCCACTGATCTAGTGGTGACACTGGGCCAGTAGTAACACTGGGCCAGTAGTGACACTGGGCCACTGGGCTAGTGGTGACACTGGGCCAGTATAGTGACAATGGGCCACTGATCTAGTGGTGACACTGCTCCAGGTACTTAAGGCCTGGTTCAAAAGTGGTGACACTTGGAAAATCACATTTCTTGTAATAACTCGCTGCTCTAATTTACTTAGGCACTCATATTTAGGCATAAGGTTATATACAAGATTTCAGACATTTGGATCTAACAATTGTGACGTCATGTGGTCACGTGACCTTATGGAGGAAAATATAGTTTTTCTTAAATGCGGTCGCGAATTCAATAGTAACAATGAAATATCTTTTACGTAATAGCGTTAAGGATAACCAGTTAAACAAGATAGCGTTTAGAAAACCTCGAAATTATATATAGTTTAAGAAAAAACTACAGAAATATAATCTGATGAAATGGTCACGTGACCTCTTTTCCGAAATATTCTCCTTGCAAAAAGCGGAAGACAGGTTTTCTAAACGAGGGTTAATAGATGATCATAAACGTGGATTATACACAACTATTTGCTTTCACTTTCCTCTTAAACTGGCGACCGCATTTTATATTTTGTTTTCAAAATTCTTTGTCACGTGGTAACCACGTGATACGCTGTTTTGGATTTCATTCACTTAAATGAGTAGAGGATATAAAACTCTCAAGCTGTGCCAAGTTTTGTGATGTTTAGTCAAAATGATTAGACATTATATATTTTTTCGTTTTTCTGCTATTTAAGGCTTGAACCAGGCCTTAAGTACCTTGAGTGGGCAGTAGTAACACTGGGCTAGTGGTGACACTGGGCCAGTAGTAACACTGGGCCACTGGGCTAGTGGTGACACTGGGCCAGTAGTAACACTGGGCTAGTGGACACTGGGCCAGTAGTAACAAACTGGGCTAGTGGTGACACTGGGCCAGTAGTAACACTGGGCTAGTGGACACTGGGCCAGTAGTAACACTGGGCTAGTGGTGACACTGGACCAATGGGTCAACTGAGCTAGTAGTGACACTGGGCCAGTAGTAACACTGGGCCACTGGGCTAGTGGTGACACTGGGCCAGTAGTAACACTGGGCCACTGGGCTAGTGGTGACACTGGACCAAAAATGGGTCAACTGGGCTAGTAGTGACACTGGGCCAGTAGTAACACTGGGCCACTGGGCTAGTGGTGACACTGGGCCAGTAGTAACACTGGGCTAGTGGTGACACTGGGCCAGTAGTAACACTGGGCCACTGGGTCAACTGGGCTAGTAGTGACACTGGGCCAGTAGTAACACTGGGCTAGTGGTGACACTGGGCCAGTAGTAACACTGGACCAATGGGTCAACTGGGCTAGTAGTGACACTGGGCCAGTAGTAACACTGGGCCACTGGGCTAGTGGTGACACTGGGCCAGTAGTAACACTGGGCTAGTGGTGACACTGGGCCAGTAGTAACACTGGGCTAGTGGTGACACTGGGCCAGTAGTAACACTGGGCTAGTGGTGACACTGGGCCAGTAGTAACACTGGGCCACTGGGCTAGTGGTGACACTGGGCCAGTAGTAACACTGGGCCACTGGGCTAGTGGTGACACTGGACCAAAAATGGGTCAACTGGGCTAGTAGTGACACTGGGCCAGTAGTAACACTGGGCCACTGGGCTAGTGGTGACACTGGGCCAGTAGTAACACTGGGCTAGTGGTGACACTGGGCCAGTAGTAACACTGGGCCACTGGGTCAACTGGGCTAGTAGTGACACTGGGCCAGTAGTAACACTGGGCTAGTGGTGACACTGGGCCAGTAGTAACACTGGACCAATGGGTCAACTGGGCTAGTAGTGACACTGGGCCAGTAGTAACACTGGGCCACTGGGCTAGTGGTGACACTGGGCCAGTAGTAACACTGGGCTAGTGGTGACACTGGGCCAGTAGTAACACTGGGCTAGTGGTGACACTGGGCCAGTAGTAACACTGGGCTAGTGGTGACACTGGGCCAGTAGTAACACTGGGCCACTGGGCTAGTGGTGACACTGGACCAATGGGTCAACTGGGCTAGTAGTGACACTGGGCCAGTAGTAACACTGGGCCACTGGGCTAGTGGTGACACTGGGCCAGTAGTAACAGTGCTGGGCTAGTGGTGACACTGGGCCAGTAGTAACACTGGGCCATTGGGCTAGTGGTGACACTGGACCAATGGGTCAACTGGGCTAGTAGTGACACTGGGCCAGTAGTAACACTGGGCCACTGGGCTAGTGGTGACACTGGGCCAGTAGTAACACTGGGCTAGTGGTGACACTGGGCCAGTAGTAACACTGGGCTAGTGGTGACACTGGGCCAGTAGTAACACTGGGCTAGTGGTGACACTGGGCCAGTAGTAACACTGGGCCACTGGGCTAGTGGTGACACTGGGCCAGTAGTAACACTGGGCCACTGGGCTAGTGGTGACACTGGACCAAAAATGGGTCAACTGGGCTAGTAGTGACACTGGGCCAGTAGTAACACTGGGCCACTGGGCTAGTGGTGACACTGGGCCAGTAGTAACACTGGGCTAGTGGTGACACTGGGCCAGTAGTAACACTGGGCCACTGGGTCAACTGGGCTAGTAGTGACACTGGGCCAGTAGTAACACTGGGCTAGTGGTGACACTGGGCCAGTAGTAACACTGGACCAATGGGTCAACTGGGCTAGTAGTGACACTGGGCCAGTAGTGACACTGGGCCAGTAGTAATACTGGGCCACTGGGCTAGTGGTGACACTGGGCCAGTAGTAACACTGGGCTAGTGGTGACACTGGGCCAGTAGTAACACTGGGCTAGTGGTGACACTGGGCCAGTAGTAACACTGGGCTAGTGGTGACACTGGGCCAGTAGTAACACTGGGCCACTGGGCTAGTGGTGACACTGGACCAATGGGTCAACTGGGCTAGTAGTGACACTGGGCCAGTAGTAACACTGGGCCACTGGGCTAGTGGTGACACTGGGCCAGTAGTAACAGTGCTGGGCTAGTGGTGACACTGGGCCAGTAGTAACACTGGGCCATTGGGCTAGTGGTGACACTGGACCAATGGGTCAACTGGGCTAGTAGTGACACTGGGCCAGTAGTAACACTGGGCCACTGGGCTAGTGGTGACACTGGGCCAGTGTCACTACTAGCCCAGTTGACCCATTGGTCCAGAGTCACCAGTGGCCCAGATACAACACTGAAAGGGGTACTTTAACTGTATATAGGAACAATCTATAGAAATAATCTAGAAACGTTACGACATATACAAATATAACCGTATTCCATTGTATAGATGTAAGTTATAACATAGTCAGAACATATATATAAGCCATGTAATGACGTAGACTGTGCGTCGTACATGGCGCATCAACCGATATAAAACATGAAAACAACCCTGCATTTAAATTTGCATTTTTGCATATTATAATTTGTTGGCGAAATCTGTTCATACATGTAAGTTTCATACATGTAAGTAAGAATTTATGCATATCTTTCTACTGAAAAGGACCATTCAAGTTTTTGTTTGTAGGCTAAAACACTTACAAAAATATAGGCTAAAACACATAAATTTATGTGTCCTGAGATATAAATATGTACTATATGTGTAGGCTAAAACACATAACTTTATGTGTCTTGAGATATAAATGTACTATATGTGTAGGCTAAAGCACATAAGTTTATGTGCCCTGAGATATAAATGTACTTTACATGTATGTGTAGGCTAAAGCACATAAGTTTATGTGCCCTGAGATATAAATGTACTATATGTGTAGGCTTATAAAGCACATAAGTTTATGTGCCCTGAGATATAAAGGATTGAATACAACTGTCATAAAACTCTTGAATTTCGATGGCATACAAAATGGTGGACACGCGCGCAAAGCAGTTTGGGTGGGTCGGCTCCTTTAAGCTTATCTGCAATGCTACATTTAAATGTTTATTGTATTTGAAACCTTTTTCTTCTTCTTTTAGGATTCTGGTGCTGATAGCAGTTCTCGTGAGATTCAGGTACAATGTGACACAGGGGCTCTGTAAACATCATACATGTATATCTAATTTATGCCAAATAGAACTCATAAAATATTATCAATTTGTTACTGTATGTTAAACATTATACTTGTTATTTAACCACAAAACAGTATCAAAATGTAGTATATGATATACTACATTTTGAACTGTCAGAGTTTCACATCTAGCGTTCATTATTCTTTAGTGCTCTGATTCTGATTCAAACAGCTTGGGGGAATACTCAAGTAGTGAGAGTGAACATGAGGTGAGTAATAGTCATGTATGTACATGTATGTTAGTTATTTCCCCAAATGTTTCGTAAGAAAGTACAAGCAGAGAGGTGTAAGAGAAAGGAGACACAACTATTGTGTTAATTATAAGTAGAAAATAAACTCGGATTGGATGAAAGCTAAAGCAGTCAGATACAATCCCACAGGGATTAGAATCATGGGTTACTACTATGGCAAATGCATGTCAGACCATCATAAGAAGTTTTGAACAAGTAATGAGATTGATTTACAGTATGTTAGACTGTATTACCAAAGAACTGAAATTATTTTGATAATCTATGACAGTGCACTTTTGGCCAGTATAATAAATTCATTTATCTAGTGTTAAGGGAGTGCAACCATGATTGTTTTACAGAAGCAGAATAGTTGCGTCAGCTTTCCCTAGAGCTGTTGCTGAGAAACAGTCAAATGTGATGACTCTCGCGTTATACTGTTTCGTCATACCAAGAAAAATGGGCTTTGACACTTTCATATAACAAAGTAGTTTGTTGTTGTTGTTGCTATTTTTAATTTTATGTTCTACCTTGCTGTACAGGATACTGATGTCACAGAAAGCCTTAAAAAGGTGGCAGAAAGAGATATTCAATCCAAAAAGAGAGAGGAGAAGCCATCAATTACAAGTTTGGTGGAAGACTTCACTTCCATAACTGCAGCACTATGTCCACAAGCCACTCCTTCCATCGACAACATCGTCGTCATCATCATCAAATAACATTGACATTATAAATGCTCTTTCCAACATCTCATCACTCCTTGAACAGTTCTCATCACATATTCCCACTAGTTTGCCTGATCACACCAGTCATGAGTCTGCATCACATGCTGCCTGACAAATTGCATATTGGTCATCACTATTTGTATCCATGTGTCAACACAATAAATAACCAATTATCATCCACCACCACTCTGCCACCATCATCCACCACCACTCTGCCACCATCATCCACCACCACTCTGCCACCATCATCCACCACCACTCTGCCACCATCATCCACCACCACTCTGCCACCATCATCCACCACCACTCTGCCACCACAATCCACCACCACTCTGCCACCACAATCCACCACCACTCTGCCACCATCATCCACCACCACTCTGCCACCACAATCCACCACCACTCTGCCACCACAATCCACCACCACTCTGCCACCATCATCCACCACCACTCTGCCACCATCATCCACCACCACTCTGCCACCATCATCCACCACCACTCTGCCACCATCATCCACCACCACTCTGCCACCATCATCCACCACCACTCTGCCACCATCATCCACCACCACTCTGCCACCATCATCCATCGCCACTCTGCCACCATCATCCACCACCACTCTGCCACCATCATCCACCACCACTCTGCCACCATTATCCATCGCCACTCAGCCGCCATCATCCACCACCACTCTACCACCTACCATCACATGGGATCCTGACACATACCTTGCATATCACAAAACCAATCAAACAGTGGAGGAGTGGCTTGGAGAGTTGAAAATCCCAAGAAATGTGGAGTCGTTGAATGATGTAAAGCGTATTTGGGAACTGGGTTCCAAGAACTGCCCCCCATTGTCAGAATGAACTCCCAAGATGAGAACCTTCAATGGAAGTCATGGAAGTCATTCTTCAATCTTCAACCAAAGAAAGAAGATTTACATGATTTTCAAGAATTGCTACTTCGATGAAAACAAAGTAAAAGAACTGCACTTAGAAGTAAAGCCAGGAAAACTGTACAAACTTGTTTCTACAAAAACAAAATTGACATGTATGTAAGTGTGAACATATATTTGGCTGCTATCCAAATGTGTGAACAGAACATTGATATATTTCATATGTATTTCATTGCAAACGTTTTTGTATTTTTCAAAAATAAATAGCAATTAATTTGTGTCAAGTTTTAAATCAAACACCAGGTCCATGTCTTACTATTATAATTAAGACTCAGTTGCGTAGCCACGATCGGAGAGGGGAGGGGGCTAAAGTACAGGTGAATGCCATCAATTATACAAAAAAAGAGTGGCCTCCATCTAGCATACTGGGGTTGTGAGACCGGATCAGTCTATATCTATTTTTAGACTGACACCTTTTCAAACTTATTTTCAGATTGGGTTTTATCATAATATGTACTTCAATTCTGTATTGAAAAACAGCTCAATTTTATCCACCATATTCCATCAGGTAGCATCGTATTATACAGTGTAAAGTGTGGTGTATGTACAAGCGAAAGTTGTCGATTGTAAGTTAAATTATCAAATGTTTTTTCCTTCATAAAAATGTTTGTTTTAGACAATTGCGGCATTGAAACGGTGGGCTATAGACAAGACTTGCACATTGAAACAAGACATATGTAAATTAAAAGAGTGGGCTCGCAAACTGTGGCATTGAAATGGTGGGATATAAGCTACACTGCATAAACCACAGTTCGAGTTGACGCAAACTGTGGCATTGAAATGGCGGGCTATAAGCTACACTGCATAAACCACAGTTCGAGTTGACGCAAACTGTACTGTGGCATTGAAATGGTGGGCTATAAGCTACACTGCATAAACCACAGTTCGCGTTGACGCAAACTGTGGTATTGAATATAAGCCTATAAGCTATACTGCATAAACCACAGTTCGCGTTGACACAAACTGTGGCATTGAAATGGTGGACTATAAGCTACACTGCATAAACCACAGTTCGCGTTGACGCAAACTGTGGTATTGAATATAAGCCTATAAGCTACACTGCATAAACCACAGTTCGCGTTGACGCAAACTGTGGTATTGAAATGGTGGGCTATAAGCTACACTGCATAAACCACAGTTCGCGTTGACGCAAACTGTGGTATTGAAATGGTGGGATATAAGCTACACTGCATAAACCACAGTTCGCGTTGACGCAAACTGTGTCCACTTAACCCTAACGTGGCTAAGATAGCAAACCACATTTCGCGATCAACGCAATCTGTGGTGTTACTCATAAACCACAGTTCGCGTTGACGCAAACTGTGGCATTGAAACGGTGGGCTATAAAATTAAATGTTAGTGTGTAATAGTCACAAAAGAAAATAATAGAAATATGGTGTATACTAGTGTCTGTTAGTCTACTAACTATTTCACGGGTTTCAGTATTTATATAGTCCCCTTTCCAATCCCTGACGGCTCCAAAGGAGACTAGGGTTTATTAAAATCACTGCTATCTATTATAAAAATATTATAAACGCTTCCTAAGGGAATTATCCATTTTATTCCACGTTTCTTTGAAGAAAATGAATTGCATTCGAACAATTATTGCATCTGAACTCGGTACCCTGGATTAACAATGCTTTGGTCTAACTCTTCAAAACTCCTTATTGTGTCTCCCATCTTTCTCATTTCACTCTATGTAACATGAAACAAACTTCTTATTGCGTCTCCCATCTTTCTTATTTCACTCTTTGTAACATGAAACAAACTCCTAGCCTTATTGCGTGGGTATCATATCATGGGCCATGGGTCATGGTCCATGTCGTGGGTATCATGTCGTGGGTATCATGTCGTGGGTATCATGTCGTGGGTATCATGTGGTGGGTATCATGTGGTGGGTATCATGTCGTGGGTACCATGTCGTGGGTATCATGTCGTGGGTAACATGTCGTGGGTACCATGTCGTGGGTAACATGTGGTGGGTAACATGTCGTGGGTATCATGTGTCGTGGGTATCATGTCATGGGTATCATGTGGTGGGTAACATGTCGTGGGTATCATGTGTCGTGGGTATCATGTCGTGGGTATCATGTCGTGGGTATCATGTCGTGGGTATCATGTCGTGGGTATCATGTGGTGGGTATCATGTGGTGGGTATCATGTCGTGGGTACCATGTCGTGGGTATCATGTCGTGGGTATCATGTGGTGGGTAACATGTCGTGGGTATCATGTGTCGTGGGTATCATGTCGTGGGTATCATGTCGTGGGTATCATGTCGTGGGTATCATGTCGTGGGTATCATGTCGTGGGTATCATGTGGTGGGTATCATGTCGTGGGTATCATGTGTCGTGGGTAATTTTTATTATTCATTTTTATATTTATTTATTTATATTATTTATATTTTTTTGTTAACATCCTTGCGATACTTATGGTTTTAAGGATAATAAAGATAGATGTAGATGTAGATGTGGGTAGCATGTCGTGGGTACCATGTCGTGGGTATCATGTGTCGTGGGTACCATGTCATGGGTATCATGTCATGGGTATCATGTGTCGTGGGTATCATTTGGTGGGTAACATGTCGTGGGTATCATGTCATGGGTACCATGTCGTGGGTATCATGTGGTGGGTATCATGTCGTGGGTATCATGTCGTGGGTATCATGTGGTGGGTATCATGTGGTGGGTATCATGTGGTGGGTATCATGTGGTGGGTATCATGTCGTGGGTATCATGTGTCGTGGGTAATTTTTATTATTCATTTTTATATTTATTTATTTATATTATTTATATTTTTTTGTTAACATCCTTGCGATACTTATGGTTTTAAGGATAATAAAGATAGATGTAGATGTAGATGTGGGTAGCATGTCGTGGGTACCATGTCGTGGGTATCATGTCATGGGTATCATGTGTCGTGGGTATCATTTGGTGGGTAACATGTCGTGGGTATCATGTCATGGGTACCATGTCGTGGGTATCATGTGGTGGGTATCATGTCGTGGGTATCATGTGTCCTGGGTATCATGTGTCCTGGGTACCATGTCATGGGTATCATGTGTCGTGGGTATCATGTGGTGGGTAACATGTCGTGGGTATCATGTCGTGGGTATCATGCCGTGGGTATCATGTGGTGGGTATTATGTGGTAGGTATCATGTGGTGGGTATCATGTGGTGGGTAACATGTGGTGGGTATCATGTCGTGGGTACCATGTCGTGGCTATCATGTGGTGGGTATCATGTCGTGGGTACCATGTCGTGGGTATCATGCCGTGGGTATCATGTGGTGGGTATCATGTCGTGGGTATCATGTGGTGGGTATCATGTGGTGGGTATCATGTGGTGGGTATCATGTGGTAGGTATCATGCCGTGGGTATCATGTGGTGGTAATCATGTGGTGGGTATCATGTCGTGGGTACCATGTCGTGGCTATCATGTGGTGGGTATCATGTCGTGGGTACCATGTCGTGGGTATCATGCCGTGGGTATCATGTGGTGGGTATCATGTCGTGGGTATCATGCCGTGGGTATCATGTGGTGGGTATCATGCCGTGGGTATCATGTGGTGGGTATCATGTGGTGGGTATCATGTGGTGGGTATCATGTCGTGGGTATCATGTCTTGGGTACCATGTCGTGGGTATCATGTCTTGGGTACCATGTCGTGGTTATCATGTGGTGGGTACCATGTGGAGGGTACCATGGTGTGGGTATCATGTCATGGGTACCATGTCGTGCGTACCCACGACATGGTACCCACGACATGATACCCACGACATGGTACCCAAGACATGATAGCCACGACATGGTACCCAAGACATGATACCCACGACATGATACCCACGACATGATACCCACGACATGATACCCACGACATGATACCCACAACATGGTACCCAAGACATGATACCCACCACATGATACCCACCACATGATATCCACGGCATGATACCCACGACATGATACCCACGGCATGATACCCACCACATGACACCCACCACATGATACCCACGAAATGATACCCACGACATGATTCCCACGACATGATACCCACGACATGGTACCCATGACACATGATACCCACCACATGATACCCACGACATGATACCCACGACATGATACCCACAGCATGATAGCCACGACATGATACCCACAACATGGTACCCAAGACATGGTACCCAAGACATGACACCCACCACATGATACCCACGAAATGATACCCACCACATGGTACACACGACATGATACCCACCACAATACCCTTCACATGATAGCCACGACATGATACCCACGACACATGATACCCATCACATGATACCCACATGATACCCACCGCATGATACCCACAACATGGTACCCACCACATGATAGCCACGTCATGATACCCATGACATGATACCCACGACATGGTACCCATGACACATGATACCCACCACATGATACCCACCACATGATACCCACCACATGATACCCACGGCATGATAGCCACGACATACCCACAACATGGTACCCAAGACATGACACCCACCACATGATACCCACGAAATGATACCCACCACATGGTACACACGACATGGTACCCACGATATGGTACCCACCACATGATACCCACGTAATGATACCCACGACATGATACCCACCACATGATAGCCAAGACATGATACCCACCACATGGTACACACGACATGATACCCACCACAATACCCACCACATGATAGCCACGACATGATACCCACGACACATGATACCCATCACATGATACCCACATGATACCCACAACATGGTACCCACAACATGGTACCCAAGACATGATACCCACGACATGATACCCACGACATGATACCCACAACATGGTACCCAAGACATGATACCCACAACATGGTACCCAAGACATGATACCCACGACATGATACCCACGGCATGATACCCACCATATGATACCCACGGCATGATACCCACCACATGATACCCACCGCATGATACCCACGACATGGTATCCACGACATGGTATCCATGACATGGTTCCCACAACATGATAGCTATGAAATGGTACCCACAACATGATAGCTATGAAATGATACCCACAACATGATACCCAACACATGGTACCCACGACATGGTATCCACGACATGGTACCCACGACATGGTATCCACAACATGGTACCCACAACATGATAGCTATGAAATGATACCCAACACATGGTACCCAAGATATGATGTCATGGGTACCATGTCAAATCGACTAGGGCGTGGCCAGTCACAATGTGAAACATGTTTTTTTTGTTCATCTCATGTATATCTCTCAGGTGACACCATTTTCAGTTGATTGAAGAAAGATTGATAGTTTTCTCTCGACCCAGGGGTTATCATATAAATATAATATATTATCGAGTATATCATATTTCCCTGTTCTGAGTTGTGAACGTTAACTTAGGGTCAGGAATAGTGGAAATGTTTATTTCTGGAAAACAAATGTAATATTAATGGTCATTAAAATGGTTTTGACACATCAATTGTTTATGGATAGAAAACAAAAAGCAAACTACAAATGATTTGCTTAAATGTAGTTACCAATGTACCCATAAAATAGCTAAAGTAGACTAATAAACACTAGTAGATCTTATTTCCATTACCAATTCTTTTCTCTTTATTTGACTCTTGCACACTAACTGTTGCTATCAGCATTGTTGAGGTGGGATTCACAGGAAAAAATCCAAGGATTCCAAGGTTGGTATATCATTGGTATATCATTGGTATATCATTGGTATATCATTGGTATATTTCAAGATATACCAACATTGGAAAAATGGTTACATATTCCAACATTGGTATGTTATTTCTGATTTTCCAATGTTGGGATATCAAATATAGTATACCAAGCATGGAATATCATTGGTATTTTAATGGTATATTAAATTAAATATTCCAATGTTGGACAATTAAACTAAAAAAACAAACTTGGCTTTTCTGTGGTATTTTATTCGTTTATAGTTTCCCAAGGTTGGAATATTTAATCCAATATGATTTTCCAATTTGGGATATCAAATATAGTATGCCAAGCATGGAATATCATTGGTATTTTAATGGTATATTAAATTAAATATTACAATGTTGGACAATTAAACTAAAAAAACAAACTTGGCTTTTCTGTGGTACATTATATTCCTTTATAGTTTCCCATGGTTGGAATTTTATTTCTTCTTGATTTTCCAATGCTGGTAAATGATTACATTATGGTTTTCCATGTTTGATTCCATCTGGGCAATATAATGGTACATGATTGAATTTATGGCTGTATAAATAAATAGGAGACAAGAAAATTCAGAAACTTATTGTAAATAGAACTTGACATTTTTATTGTACTGCTGTACTAAGTCATGTCTTACAAAAAAATGTAATTAACTTACAAATAATGTACACATATGATAATAACCCTTACGAAATATAAGGCCTTTGGCACACAATTGTGGCAACTTAAATGCTGCATGCTTATATTGCCACAGAGTTTGACATGCAAAAGTTGTGGCAGTCTTAGGGCACTGTCAGTGCTACAATAAATTTTGTGGCCAGATAGACAACTTCATGCATGTAAAGGCAATATGACATACAATTTTGTACTGTAGCAGTATACAAATACTTTAATATAATTATAATATACATGTATATATATATATCTTTATGCATGCATGTAACTTGTGATTATCACATCTTTCTAATCAGATTACATAATCTGTGTCTAAACTGCAGACTGACTATAATGAAATAATTAACTCACAATATAATTGATTAAACTTGATTTTCTGAGAATTTTTGAGTCGATGCCATTGAAGAACAACAACAATAATTATTCCTTTGTCAGTCAACTTCATGGTACATGTAGGTGTACATTCCACTAAGCTTATGACTTAAATGTGTTTCTGTTTTGATCTATGTCAGCTTACCAAAGTGTTTTCATGGCCCTGCAATGTGTATAAATGTTGAGTCTTGTAAAACTAGACCATGCATGCAATTCAACCCTGGTGAATATTTTGCAGTCATCATAAAACTCTTTGATCTCTGACTCTGTTGTACAGTAGCTAAAACTACCTGAAAATGAATATAAGCTTAAATTGAAAAAAGTTCACAACTCTGAAACTACAAACACCAACAATTAAACTTGTTCTTAAAATGTTGAATGACTGAAGTTGTCTTTACAATTACGAACAGTGTTCAAGTGGTGTAATATTAACTATAACTACAGTACATATTTAATCTGAAAAGTTTAAAACTTTAAGAAGTGTAAGAAGAATATCAAAAACATGATTAAGAAATATAAAACAGTTTTCCGTTTTATATACTCTGATCTAAACACGCGGGATGTTGGGAGAACACGAGAGAAGCGTAGGAAACCACGACGCGAAGCGGAGTGGTTTCCAGCTTCTCAAGTGATCTCCCAACATCCCAAGTGTTTAGATCAGAGTATATAAAACGGAAAACTGTTTTATATTTCTTTTATAAAATAACTACAATGATTTCTTTTTGAAAAAAACGTTTATTTACGCGAGATTCTACTGATCAAATTTGTAATTCTCCTGAAAAGCATCAGAAATCGCCCATCGTCCAATCAAATCTCGCGAAAGAAATCAAAATGGCAAGCGACTCGACAACTTTTATCTCTGCCGTTTCGCCGTTTAATAAGAGTTTTGACAGGAAAAACGTTTTGAAGAATGCTATTTTCTGTCAGAAAATTAAAGAAGAATGCTTCTTACGGCTTCCTTTATCAGTTTGTGTATCCTGTAAATACGAAAAACGAAGAAAAGCTGAGCTAATGAAGACGAATCGCCAACTTTTTGCCGAAATATTTGACAACTAGATGAATGAGCACGAAGTCAGGTAGCCAAATATCCACAGTTTTGTCGTATTTTTAAATCTTTTCAGCGTAGTCTCGACAAGAATGTATACACGATGGACGTTTTTGAGACATTTGACAATATTTTTTCTCTTTGATATATTTTACTAGAGATATTGTCCGGCGAACAGCTTGTCAATTTGTAATTGTAGCTACAAGAATCGCTCTGTTTTGTGAGTAAGTTTATATTAAATACGGCTATCGTTGCTTGGTATTTTCAGTCGTTAACTGACTTGACAAACTATAGAACTCATAGAACGGTTAGTATGTGATTGAGAAAACTGAGCAGTTAGATTATTTAGTTCTCTTCGTTTATATTGTGATTTGTCGACAAAAGTGGACGATTCGTCGCCAGTTTTTTTTGGTGTATTTAAAACTCAATAGTTTCAAAACAGCAAAATCACATCTAGATAGAACTTGAACTTGAGAAAACAAGAAAAACTAATTATATGGCTTTCGTTGAAAATATGTTTATTAAATAAAACATGTTTAACAGCAGAAAAACAAATATTTGGTGTCGATCAAATCCACTGCATCGCTTCAAGGTCGTTCAAGGTCATGACGTAGCGTGTTTATATACTCTCATCTAAAACGGTGTTTTGACCAATGAGAGCGCGCGTTATATCTAAATTATTTTATAACTATAAATAGTGCATACTTACAGGCAAAATAGAGTTAAATACAACAATGAAAAGGAATAAAATACAATGCTTATAGTTTTAGCTTTCAAACTAAGCTATGATAAATAACACACAACAATAAAACGCTCTACCTTTTTAGCCTTTGTCATGTCTAACGAAAGTCTTCAGTCAGCTGCCATCTTGTCACGTTTGTGCATGAACAACAGTTTTACCGTGAAAAACAGCTGTCTTCTATGAATTTCCTACAGAAAAGAAGATATTAACAATGGACAACACTTTATAGTTTACTTTAACACAAAATAGAATGTTTTTACTTACCAAAAAGATGCATAAACGTGTTTTTTGTCTTTGAGTTTGAAGAGAAACAAGCGAAATTTGCCAACTGCCTCAATTTCCCCCCGCTCTTTACCGATAGTCACGTGACCTTATGTGTGTAACTGCTGACCAAAATTAGCATGATCATAAATACTGGATTGCTGCAGTCAAATAAACATAATATATGGTGTGTATTTTGCTGAATAGTTTAAGCAGTAAGTATGAAGCTAGGTAAAGTAATTTAATACGTTTAATCCAAAGTGAAATAAGTTAATTTCATGTGAAAAATAATGTTTTAATTACCAATGATTTTCCAATAATAATTTCCAACCTTGTGTCTTACTCTCATCGCCAACTATTCCGGTCATCCTGACCCGTAGGTCACGCAACGGCGTGACTTTGGAAAATATACTTAGAGTATCAGTCAAATTCGCTCCTAAACACGTTCAATAAGGCTCCTCTTGTGAATTAAACACCATTCGAATTGAAAGCAACTACCAAACTGTATGTGTTATGTATATCTAGAGCTCAATATTATCGAAGAAACATTTTAGAACGGAAATACTAACTCGGTTCGACGATTTTGAGCAATAGCACAGGGAGCCCAAGCGCCCTCAGGCCCGGACTTGGATAAATCTAACTTACTTGCGACGGTATCCCTGTGCTTTAACAGCTATCCCATGGATCTTTACGGCAAATGAAAGCTGGATAACTGAGCTTTATTTGGGTACCAAACCACAGGGAGCCCAAGCATAAATTCAGTAAAAAAATAAAATTCGAAATAAAGTATTTTTTTCCGCTATACACCTTTGTTGTCTGTTAACTTAACCTGCCTGGTGATTTTTTTTCAGAATTTTTTTTTCTCGGACCAGTAAGGAAAAATGAAAAGGGTGGACACTCCACTTCGATTATCGATTCGAAATGCCCAAACAGCTCGGGGAAATACGATTTTTTTGCTATAAATATTCAACTTATCGGCTGCAAACTCCCACAACTTATAATCAGATACCTATTCTTCTATCTCGTACCCATTGAAGAGCGAATTTCAGATTAGTTGGGAAATAAATCGCCAGCGAATTCGAAACTACTTTCAAAACTAATGCATACCGAGGCGAATCCGTGCCGTTGGCGCAGCCGGCCCTGGAACCGAGGACAATAAAAGACGCTACGGGGAGGACGAGCATGGCCGTTGACCTGACCGTCACACGTCCGTTACCTCTCCATATTTCCCTTACAGCTTTTCCAATTATCTTCTTGGTTATCAAATATCCTTCGGGCGATATATATTTCCTTCTCTTCATCGACGTGACAGCAAATACTTGTCGTAGTTAAGAAACAACCCTCTCGATTGTCAGGTCAACAGCCACGCTCGTCCTCCCCGTAGCGTCTTTTATTGTCCTCGGTTCCAGGGCCGGCTGCGCCAACGGCACGGATTCGCCTCGGTATGCATTAGTTTTGAAAGTAGTTTCGAATTCGCTGGCGATTTATTTCCCAACTAATCTGAAATTCGCTCTTCAATGGGTACGAGATAGAAGAATAGGTATCTGATTATATGTTGTGGGAGTTTGCAGCCGATAAGTTGAGTATTTATAGCAAAAAAATCGTATTTCCCCGAGCTGTTTGGGCATTTCGAATCGATAATCGAAGTGGAGTGTCCACCCTTTTCATTTTTCCTTACTGGTCCGAGAAAAAAAAAATTTCTGAAAAAAAATCACCAGGCAGGTTAAGTTAACAGACAACAAAGGTGTATAGCGGGAAAAAATACTTTATTTCGAATTTTATTTTTTTACTGAATTTATGCTTGGGCTCCCTGTGTACCAAACATGACGATTTTCGGTAAAGTTTCGACTTCAAACTTCACTATATTTTCCCCACCGGAAGCGGACATTTGGTGTTCTAATTTGTTGATAATGGAGCATTTTCAAAGTCAATAGGGAATGGTGTAATTATATACAATCTAGACATGCTTTCGTAAATAACCTTACAGGTATGTCTACTTTATATAACCATTTCAGCAAATTGGACAGAGTTATTTGTATTTCCACAATTAGACTTGGAACTTCGCACTTTCGCATGTTTTTATCCAAATTTACAGAGGCAGTATGGACGATATACACGTCGATCGACTTTAATAAAAGGAATGGTAGAAAATTATATTTTCGTAATTTTTATTAGCCAGAGGAAATTATAAGGAGTAGTAGAATGCTATTCAATCTTGGTAAATTAATTTTCTTCAGAACGTACACTTTTATTTCCCTTAATTTGCTCGCTTCCCAGTCAAGCCTTGTATTTTTGTTCGCGATTGTCATTATTCGATTGGGGAAGACCGCTGTTCGTCGCGGGCTCAAGATGACCGGAATAGTTGGCGATGATAAGTTAATATACCAATGATTTCCTGATAAATATATATTTCCATGCAACCTTGGTATTTTTGTTTATGATAATTTACCAATGATTTTCAAAAAAAAATTCCAACCTTGGAGTATTTGTGTTTATAACATAGCTACAATATAACGCGCGCTCTGATTGGATGGTTATCTATGAACAAGAAATGGATATACCATAGAGATATTTCATGGAAATCACGTCAACATCCAAAAACAAAGATTTTCGCTGATGTTTTCGTACCTACTATAAGACGAAAATGGATGACTTTGCTTTATTTAGCATTGAACACGGAGACCTAAGCTTACCGACTTTCTCAGCGGTTAAAACTCATTGTTAACGAACCCGACATAAGCGAAAATGCCGAACTAGAAAGTGTCAAAACAACACGCTTTGCATCCCGGTTTCGCAAAAGCTTACTTGTCGGAGGACGATTTACAGCAACTTTTGATGGATAAGCAGTCAAAAAGGACAAAGAAAATGATAAACTGGCCGTGTTTCAATATTTAAAGGTAAGTAACATAATGTTTAAACGACGAAGAAGAAAACTATGTAATACTAATTATTTGAAAACAAATGATCGTACAGCAACAGATAAGCTTAATTGTATTTCGGTAGCAAAATTTTACAAATTCAAGTCCAAGTAAGCTCATGCTTTACTTGTCACAACTTGTGTGAGAAACTGACTGAATATCATAATAACAACAAAAAATACTTTAAATAAATTTCCTGTAATAATTAAGCTTATCAATTACGTTAAAAGTACCTTTTCCATCACTTTGTTTAGCCTGGTGTATAAAAGAGACAATTTGTCCAAACTCCACTTAGTTGAAAGAATGACAAACTCGATGCCCACCTTGGCTATGGTGTTCCATCCCCGCCAAAAATCGAAGTTCACATCACAACATTCAACTTGACAATTCAACGTTCAACTTGACACATAAACATTGGACACATAACATAAACATCGGACTTACCGAAGTTATGAGACTCGCTTTATATCCGTTCCCAAATGCTGTAGAATTAGAATGATAGTACTATCATCTTTGTAGTTTCGTACAACGAGAGCATTGTATTAACTATGTCGTCCGGAACATTCAAATTCACAAGCATTCTATTAATCAGATCTAATCTCAATATAACCGACCCAACCTCGGAGGGCTCTTCCAGGCCATCTATCTTCGCGACGACATCCATTTTGATATATTGCAGAAGTGGTTACTAAGCTATAAAACAAAACTCCCCATACCCTCCCCCCAGAGGTGGTTTGGTATTATTGGCGGGATTTGTACGCGGTTCTGACAACTCAACAACCAACTTCGACATGCAAAGTTTAATCTTCATTGTTGCACGGAACTGTTTATTGTTTTGGTGAAAAAGGACATTTCGATATCTAGGAACACGAGAAAGAGCAATGTTGGCCATAAAACTCGGTCTAACGTTTGATCAGTGTTCGATGTTAAAAAGTTTTACTTTGAAAGTTGATAGCTAAAAACCAATGTTGACGAGTAAAGTAGAAACATAACTTCTTAAATGCAATGTTGATCTTCGGTAAGTCCGATGTTTATGTTATGTGTCCAATGTTTATGTGTCAAGTTGAACGTTGAATTGTCAAGTTGAATGTTGTGATGTGAACTTCGATTTTTGGCGGGGATGGAACACCATACTTGGCTTGACTGGCTGCATGAAGCCGCGATTTTACGCCAAAGCGAGGAAAACAGACGAGGGAATGTACAGCAAAAAGACACTACTTCAGTACAGATAACTTATACCGAATCGTCACACCATGGCGATATCTGGGCACCGAAATGAGCAAAGCTTGGCTCATTATAACACACGTCCATCGTCAATATACAACTTCACCACTGCAGCGAAATCTTGTCACGAAGCCTCGAGCAAAGTTCTTCTACACTACATGTACAGCAGTTGCTTTGGCTCAACCGTCCTTTCAAGTAATAGCAGCAGTACAGCAAAACAATCATTATGTCAGTCATCTTAGTGAGGGTCAGATGAAGCCTCCAATCCACTTTGATTCCCTTTTCAACAACTACACTATCCAGAACGTCCAAGTTGTAGTTTTTCGTCGAACGCTCGTAATCGATGTGCTTTTAAACTTCAAAAGTTCTTTGAAAATTCAACTCCAGAACGTGCCAAAATGAAAAACTGTGTTTTTTGTAATGTTTAGATAAATCTATTTTGTAAATTTTCAACGGAAAATGTGTAGTTTTGAGAAAATAGAGCACTTTGAGCGACATTTCAGTGCTGGTGTAAATTAAAGTCGTCTTCAGGTTTTGAACACTTTGAATGAATTGAGAAATACGTGCGCAGGTTTAGAAGAATTTGTCAGTTGATCAGAAGTATTGATAACAATAAATCTGTTTTTGACCGGTAAAATCCTTGTCTTTTATGTTTAGTTGTGTGTATATGTAGACCACTTTTAGCGGCTTTTGCTTGTGTATTAAAAGTTGTCTTCAGATATTGAACAATTTGAAAGAATTGAGATATATTCGTGCGCCAGTGTGAAGAATTTGTCAGTTGATCAGAATTATTGATAACAATAAATCAGTTTTTGACGCGTAAAAGCCATGGCTATGTTATAAAAGCAATGGTCAATGCTTAGCTGTGCGTATATCCAGTTCTGGATGCACTTGGTCGGCTGCTAAGCACGAAGAAGCTAGAGTCGCACTCGGCTACGCCTCGTGCGACTCTTACGCTTCTCTCGTGCTTAGCAGCCTCCCGCGTGCATCCAGAACTGGATATACGCACGCTAAGCATTGACCATTCCTTTACTATAATATACCAATGATTTCCCGATAAATTTCCGACCTTGGTATTTTTGTTTATAACATAAGCTTACCAATGATTTTCCAAAAAATGTCCAACCTTGGAGTATTTGTGTCTATAATATACCAATGATTTCCCGATAAATTTCCGACCTTGGTATTTTTGTTTATAACATACCAATGATTTTCCAAAAAATTTCCAACCTTGGAGTATTTGTGTCTATAATATACCAATGATTTTCCGATAAATTTCCGACCTTGGTATTTTTGTTTATAACATACCAATGATTTTCCAAAAAAAATTTCCAACCTTGGAGTATTTGTGTCTATAATATACCAATGATTTCCCGATAAATGTCCGACCTTGGTATTTTTGTTTATGATATGCCAATGATTTTCCAAAAAAATTCCAACCTTGGAATATTTGTGTCTATAATATACCAATGATTTCCCGATAAATTTCCGACCTTGGTATTTTTATTTATAACATACCAATGATTTACCAATAAATTTCCAACCTTGGCATATTTGTTTATGACATGCCAATGATATACCAATGATATACCAATAAAGGTACAATATACCAATGATATACCAATATTGGTATGTCTAAATGATGATATACCAATGATTTACCACCTTGGAATCTTTGGATTTTTTCCTGTGATTAATTGATGGGAATATAGACTCAGGATTATTTACTACTCAAACTATATGGCCACATCAAAAATAATAGACTACAAACACAGAAACCTTGTGAGATATATAGTGCCATTGAACCTTGGGAAATGGTACTTTAAAAATCCAACTGTTATTATATTATTATTTTTTATAAATAGTACTATACTATATATGAACATTTTTCTTGTTTAATTTCTATTTTTAGTAGTGCATGATGGCATTCAACCCATAAAAGAATAATTTGACAATTCCTAACACAACTGGTTAAAGTTAGCCTGCGAAAGCAGCCGTTTGGCGAGTGCATAAGAGCTACAATGTAGGCGGCTGCTTTCGCAGGCTAGTTTAAAGTCAAAATGGAACAAAAGAAGAAAATGAAATGGCATATATGGTTCATAAAAGTGTCTATTACACTAAAATCTATTTCACAGGTTTAGAAGTGCTGGTTAATCATGCACTACTATTTAACCTTGAAAATTGTTTGAGCAATTATTTACTGCAATTAATAATAATAATAATAATACTAATAACAATAATACTAATAATTATAATAATAATAACAGTATATTGATAGCATTTCCAACAAAGTGGCTCTTTGTCTATCCAAAATTATAAATATAAATATATGAAGTAACAACATGGCATTGGACCTGGCTCTACAAAATCTGATAAGTTAAACATTGTTGTAATTTGGAACACATTGATATACATGGAAACTAGCAAGTACACTAGTATGGGCTGCATCAGTGTATAATGATAAATTCAATGGTTAAAAGAAATCTATAACACCATGAAAAAGAGTACTTATCTTACATGGAAACTAGCAAGTACACTGGCTAGTATGGGCTGCGTCGGTGTATAATGATTAACTTACATGGAAACTAGCAAGTAACTAGTATGGGCTGCGTCTGTGTCTTCTATTAGTACTTAAATTCAATGGTTAAAGGAAGTCTATAACACCGTGAAATGGAATCTAGCAAGTACACTAGTATGGGCTGCGTCTGTGTCTTCTATTATAAGTAAAATTCAATGGTTAAAGGAAGTCTATAACACCGTGAAATGGAATCTAGCAAGTACACTAGTATGGGCTGCGTCTGTGTCTTCTATTATAAGTAAAATTCAATGGTTAAAGGAAGTCTATAACACCGTGAAATGGAATCTAGCAAGTACACTAGTATGGGCTGCGTCTGTGTCTTCTATTATAAGTAAAATTCAATGGTTAAAGGAAGTCTATAACACCGTGAAATGGAATCTAGCAAGTACACTAGTATGGGGCTGCGTCTGTGTCTTCCATTATAAGTAAAATTCAATGATTAAAGGAAATCTATAACACTGTGAAAAAGAGTACTTAACTTGCGTGGAATCTAGCAAGTACACTAGTATGGGCTGTGTCTGTGTATTCCATTATAAGTAAAATTCAATGGTTAAAGGAATTATATAACACTGTGAAAAAGAGTACTTTACTTTACTCATGTAAGTACAATACATGGCCTGTCTTACAAAGAACTGACAAGCAAAACAGAAAAGCCTTCTACAACTTTGTTTATATTCATAAATCAAGTTCCAGCTGATCAACAAGGGTTGATAAATACTGGAACAATACTGAAACTGTTACTATGTAAAAGGTAACATAATATAAAAAATAATAAATATTAATGATACAGTCAATCCAAAAAAAGTTGTCCAGAATATATACACATACAGTAATTCTCAAAAAGGTTGTCCAGATGAAATGACTACAATACTACAATAAAGTCACGTGATTCATTATGTTTACAATTTCTGCGCGCGGAACTGCGAGTTGATACCAGCGCGCATTACATTCAGTTCTCACAATGCTGTGTATTTTTGCATCTCAAATTGAAATTCCACGCGAGGAAATCGAATGCATAATGAATCACGTGACTTTATTGTAGTATTGTAGTCTTTTCATCTGGACAACCGTTTTGAGAATGATACATAACTATCACGTGACCGTACATGTGATTTCAATAAACATGGGCATTACTAACTCCACCAATACAGTTACATTGTATCAGACACTCACTGTTTTGTTTTCTTTTGTTTCTTTGCATCTAATAAACACTGACAACTAATTAGTAGTGCCCAGGTTTAGAGTGATTTCAATAAACATGGGCATTACTAACTCCACCAATACAGTTACATTGTATCAGACACTCACTGTTTTGTTTTCTTTTGTTTCTTTGCATCTAATAAACACTGACAACTAATTAGTAGTGCCCAGGTTTAGAGTGATTTCAATAAACATGGGCATTACTAACTCCACCAATACAGTTACATTGTATCAGACAAAAACTGTTTTGTTTTCTTTTGTTCCTTTGCATCTAATAAACACTGACAACTAATTAGTAGTGCCCAGGTTTAGAGTGATTTCAATAAACATGGGCATTACTAACTCCACCAATACAGTTACATTGTATCAGACACTCACTGTTTTGTTTTCTTTTGTTTCTTTGCATCTAATAAACACTGACAACTAATTAGTAGTGCCCAGGTTTAGAGTGATTTCAATAAACATGGGCATTACTAACTCCACCAATACAGTTACATTGTATCAGACACTCACTGTTTTGTTTTCTTTTGTTTCTTTGCATCTAATAAACACTGACAACTAATTAGTAGTGCCCAGGTTTAGAGTGATTTCAATAAACATGGGCATTACTAACTCCACCAATACAGTTACATTGTATCAGACACTCACTGTTTTGTTTTCTTTTGTTTCTTTGCATCTAATAAACACTGACAACTAATTAGTAGTGCCCAGGTTTAGAGTGATTTCAATAAACATGGGCATTACTAACTCCACCAATACAGTTACATTGTATCAGACACTCACTCTTTTGTTTTCTTTTGTTCCTTTGCATCTAATAAACACTGACAACTAATTAGTAGTTCCCAGGTTTATTGGAATCACTCTATAATGTGATAACAATGCATAGTGTTAAAGTACATATGTATATATAATATACACATTAGGCTGCTTACATTGTGGTATGTGTAGTTTTCACCTGGAATTGCATAATCATTATTAGTTCATGAGCTTTATCCATGGAATGGTTGAAACCGTAACATGGAAATGTAAAGATAAAAGAAAAATAAAGTTTCTGTCACAATATGTGCACAACAGATTGCATTGACACTTCTTTGTTATTTTAGTGTTAATTTTCAACTATCCCCAATAAAGGTCTCTCAAGGTTCGAGAATGACATACTTATACATACAAAATACTGTAATATATCCATTGAGGAAAAATATTTACAATTATTATTTACAAATAAAATGGCTTCAAAAGTAAAACACAACACTTATGAGTTTTAACATAATCTTAGTAAATCAGAGGTTTGCCGCAAAGTTTGTTCTGCATTGTCTTTTAGTATAATCGATCAGGCCATGTCCAAATTTAGCCCGGGGGGTACTCCCGGGGGGTAGTCCAAGTGGAAGGGGTGATCGGCAGTCGGTTTTGAAAACGACCCCTAAAAGGTACGCATAAATTAAAGGAGCTGTTGAAGCCATGTTGGTTTCGACCCCTAAAAGGTACAACCATATATGGCGAAAAAGTGATTGTGTTGATATCGTTTAATCAGTGACTGGACAACATCTTTCTTCTGTTCTTTCATGTTTGTTCAAAAAAGAAAAGAAATAACAATTGACCCTGAAATGTATGGAGTGATGTTACGTAACTGACTTTTGAGTCGGAACCCTAAAAGGTACACACAGGAAATATTTTCAACCCTAAAAGGACCGCCAATCACCCCTCCCCTCCCCTCACCACCAATTTAGCCTCAAGATAAAGGAAGCGCTACATATTCACAGGCTTGAGCCCGCACTTGATCATTAAGTCTATCATGTTAATCTTAAATTAATTAAGTCATTATCTGTTGTTCTATTGTTTGTTTCTGCAGTATTTATACACACTCCTTCATGTGTTATTCTTATCACTGATGATAACAGTTGGACTGTCGAAACATGTATGATTATGTTTAAACTCAAAAGTGTCGTGTTTTCTCTTAAAATCATTATTTACAGCTGTAAAATGGGATGCTTACATATGTACATAGTTCAGTAGATAAATGTAGCTATTCATGCATGGGCTAGTTTAGAGCTCATCTGATATCACACCCTCTAGTCTCCTCACAAGAATATCCTTTCTGCCTGTGGTATCACACCCTCTAGTCTCCTCACAAGAATATCCTTTCTGCCTGTGGTACTAAGGCTTCTTGAACGCAGTTCAGCCTTGAGTTCAACGCTGGTCATATCTTTTCGGGAGCCTTAGTAACTGATTGTACCTTTGATCTGTGAGAGGCTAAGTGTGCTTCCAACGTAGGCTTGTCTGCAAATTGGCTGTTACATGTATTGCAAACTAAAGGCTTCAGAATGTCCAAAACAGATTTCGTCAGCTGCTTAATTTGTGCACATGTAATAACATCCATGCTGTCTAGGCAGGTTTTACAGCAGTCTGCCTGTTCTTCTTTTTGCCTACCACAATTACAATAGCACTGAAAGCTGCAGTGGGGTGGGACACGGGATTTGAAATGTGAGCTGTATGAACTGGGCATGGGATGATACTCTGGAAGGTAAAAACTGCGGATGTAGTTCGCCCTCATCACCTGCCACCATTTCCCAGTTTCATCTGCTTTATTTGATCTGTTACTTAAATCTAGGTCTGACTTTATCCCTGAGTGCTTTGCCTCTTTCGCCTGCAAAGATAAGATCCCATATCCAGTTTTGTACTTGTCATATAGCTTCATTGCATGATAGGGGATGGCATATGCAACAGTCCAAACAGTAACATTCACATAATTGGGAAAAAATAAGCAATACAAATTGAAGTAAAGCTCACATGATTCTTTGAGCTCGATCAATTCAGCTTGGGTTACTGACACTTTGTTAAAAAGGGTACATGCATGCCTTAGATAGAGAACAATCCTACCCAGTGCCAGGGTTCTTAGGTGTTGAGCAGGTGTTTCAGTGGCTAACTCCAAACCATCAATTAAGCGATAGCCATACCGTGCCAGGGAAATGGCTTGATCGCCAATCAGTCGTGAGGGTAACTGATTGTATCTCTTCTTTTCATCTGCATAATGCTCTTTTATAAATGCACTAGATATCCCAAGCCACAGCCACGTCTAGTAGTGTCTGTTGTTTTAAGCTTGTCACGGGTAATTTCCATGTGCTGAAGTAGTCTGTCGTTTGCTTGTACTGTAACATCTAATTCCAAAACTCTTCCCCCGACACCAATGTCATAGTTTGACGATGCATTGTTCTTTCTAGCATCTGCTGTTTTGCCTTGTCGAAGTGGAGGATCATCAGTTCCTGCTACTGAATTTTCAGTTGATTCTGTGGGTTCACATTTGCCAGCTGGGGCCCTTAGAATGTCAATAAATTCATTAAACATTCCTCTCTGGACAAATTCCAAGTAGATCAGATGGAGCAGATGTTGCCAGGAATTTATTTCGCAGTGCATAGGCTCTGGTCTTTGACGCTCTGCAAATATCCCAATTCGTGGGTATCCAAGTTGGCGAATACCATTTTCGGCCATGTATTTGAGTGTTTTGTCATGCTTTCCTTTGACTCCTTGTGTGCTTGGGAGAGACTGAGTGAACTTTTGAACTTGTTTAGCATGCTTTTCTCTCACATCATTTGTATATGGTTTCCATGTGTCTTCGTCGCTGCAACCAATAGACCCACCCATTGTTACAATATTTGATTTGCTTACATTTGCAAAGGGGGAGGGATGAGTGGCAGCTTGGTTGACTTCGTGGTTTGCCCAGCTCTACCAGCTCATATCGGCACTGGGCTGAAATTCCACTGTGCACTCTTTCCCATTAATAGTAATGATATTCCCCTCTAGTAACGACATTTCATCTGTGTGTTGTCTCCAGAGATCTTCCAGTACCTGATGTTTCTCCTGAAGACTTACACAGTGGATCAGGTACTGGTAATCCCTGCTCCTCACACGATCACCCAAGTTCCACAAGGTCATGCTGCCAATTGACATGGTCAGTTGGCTGGTTTCCGGTGCCCCGTCATCTGAAAATTGAAAGATGAAGTGGTTTTCCAATTCATTAAACCAGACAAGTTTGTTAGCTAGGTGGGGCACTTTGAGATGGAGATCCATAATCATAAATACAAGCCCTGTGATTGTCCTTGCGACACCAGGAGTTTTTGGTATTTGAATGACATGGCCAATGTTCAAGTTCTTAACAAAATTATCAACTGTCTTGTCTGATACTGCCTGTGGAAGTCTAATATCAATTCCTAAGCACTTCACATTCTTTGGTACCCAGATTTCTTTATCTGCGTTGAAGAATGATGTCTGTGTTTTACACACAAGGTTGAATTTCCTTCGGGAAAGAAAATTCTGGTATTTCAGTGCCACTGCATGCTTAATTGCTTCAGGGGATGACTGAAAGTGTTTTATTGCATTTCCAAATGTCTCTTGGAGGTGCTTTCCCCTCTTATAGCCCTTTAAAAGGTCATCTATTACTTCTTTGGGTGCATTGGCTGCATCCCAGGCCCCATAATATGAGCCAATTGTCCCCCCATGAATATACCTGCAATGCCTTCTGAGTTTGTTTTCTCCTGTTGTATCTAGTACTTGAGTTGTAGTCATTTATCATAACCTTTGAAGTAGGATTATTCTCCCTTCTAGATTTGGAAAATTGTTTTGGGTCTAATCCCAGAACAACAAGCATGGATTTAACCTGTTCATATTGTTTTTTTACGCTTTCTAGCTCCTCCCTAAACACTTCAGCTGCCTTTACACTATCTTCCTTTTCCTTTCTCAGTTGTTCAAGCGTTATTTCTGTACAACAAATAAATGACATTTATTATAACAATAACACACCTTAATTAGGTTACAATCAGAGTACACACACTAAAACTGTGCAACGTTTTGCAATAAATAGTACTAAAATAGCACTAATAAACAATAGAAAACAATAGAAATAAAACTATTTTAATAGTACTAATTAAAATATAGTACTATTTATGTTGCACAGTTTTAGTGTTTGTATTCTATTATTATAAATAGTGTTTTTACTTTGTGAAACAGTTAGTAGACTTATAAACTAACATTAGCATTATAAACCGTCCAGTGGTTAGCTATCACAAATCCTGCAATCTGATTGGTTCACTACTAGTGGTCAACTCATAGACCACGAGTGGAGGTAAACAAACAAAATGGAGACTTCGTCGTCATGTTTTGCTAATGTTTCGAAGGTGTTTCTTGACGAATTATCGTCTGTTGCTTGTTTCTGTCATTTGCTATACTGATCTACTGGATGGTTTATGCTAAAACAATTAGACTACCGACTTCTCTGATATTTCTTTTGCTACTCATTCTCGTTTTCTATGATGGATAGTCAACTCGGCATTATGCCCTACTAGAACACCATATTTCCATTATTTTCTTTTGTGTCTATTAGACGGTAAATTATTACACACTAACATTAATTTGTTTTATTTCACAGGTTTAGTGCAATCACTCTGATATAGTGGTTAAATACTACCCTTACCAAAATAAAGTATACTTTCTGTATACTTTCAGTATACTTTATGTATACTTTTCTTTAGCAAAGTATATTTTAAGTATACTTTATGAGCAAGACATACTTTTTGAAGTATACTTAAAGTATGTGTCTATTTTTTAAAGTATACTTAAAATATACTTTAAATTCTGGAGTATGTTAAAAGTATACTTTTAGTGTACTTTAAATTCTGGAGTATGTTAAAAATATACTTTTAGTGTACTTTAAATTCTGGAGTATGTTAAAAGTATACTTTTAGTGTACTTTAAATTCTGGAGTATGTTAAAAGTATACTTTTAGTGTACTTTAAATTCTGGAGTATGTTAAAAGTATACTCTTAGTGTACTTTGAAATCTGAAGTATGTTAAAAGTACACTTTTAGTGTATTGCTAGATTAAAAAATATTTCGAAGTATGACAAAAGTATATTTTTAGTATGTATTAAAAAATATACTTCAGCTTTAAAAAAATCATAATAATTCTTAAAGTGTACTGTCGATCAGATTAAAAATAATAAGAAGTATGATAAAAGTATATGGCAGCTAATAGCCTTTTAGTACTGATACAAATAATGACACATTTTTCAAAGAAGATCATATAGCAGCAGTTACTATATAATAGGCCATATGCACTAACGGGTCACGTGACCCAACTTTCTCAAATCAAGCAGCAGTGTCAAAATGAACTCCAGAAATGAAAAGAGCAGCTCGATATTAGTAAGAAGGCGAAATTTCAGGTCATAACGTCTGACACAGGAGAAATGACATGAAATATAAAATCGAGTGTTTTCTAATAATTTGTTTGGAAAATGCATTGGATGGCATTTTTTGCCATCCAGCACATTTTTCCATACGAATCTTAATAAAATTTGCAATTTTATATTTCATGCCATTTCTGCTGTGTTAAACATTATAAGCTGAAATTTCATTTCTGGAGTTCATTTTGACACTGCTGCTTGATTTGAGAAAGTTGGGTCACGTGACCCGTTAGTGCATATGGTCTATTGCATGATCATTACTTACTTCATGAACATTGCAGAAAATTAAGAAAAACAAAAGTTAATTATGTGAAATTAAATTTTTCACTTTTTGGATTAATTTTTTATAATCTAATTACTTTACCATTGCTTTTATAAGCTTCATACTTACTTAGCAATATTAGGTTTTTGACTGCCAGCAATCCAACTATTTATGATCATGCTATAGCCTCCTTTGCAGCCGTTTTTCGTATCTATTGATGGTCAGCAGTTGTACACATAAGGTCACGTGACTACCGGTAAAAGAGCGGGAATAAATCGAGGCAGTTTTGATTTCGCTTGTTTTTTCTTCAAAGACAAAAAACACCGTTTATTCATCTTTTTGGTAAGTAAAAACATTCTGTTTTGTGTTAAAGCAAGTTGTAAAATGTTGTAAAACATTAATATCTCCTTTTCTGTAGGAAATCTATAGAAGAAAGCTGTTTTTCACGGTAAAACTGTTGTTCACAAACTTGACAAGATGGCAGCTGACTGAAGACTTTCGTTAGACATGACAAAGGCTAAAAAGGTAGAGTTTTATTGTTGCAGGTTATTCACCATAGTTTAGTTTGAAAGCTAAAACTATAAGCATAGTATTTTAATCCTTTTCATTGTTGTATTTCACTCTATTCTGCATGTAAGTATTAAGACTTATGGCAGTACTTATACTTTTATAGTCATGTTTCTGCTTATTTGTTGAAGCAGTTTTAAACTTAGCTTACATGTATTAAATATATGTAGTTATAGCTACAGTATTAGACTAAGTTTAGTGCTTTATAATGTTCAAGATAAATCAGTATTGTTGCCATTTCAGAATTGTGAACTCTTTTCAATTCATTTTCAGGTGGATTTAGCTGAACACTTTTAACTATATTGCTTACAACAGTCAACTACAACAGAGTCAGAGATCAAAGAGTTTTAATTATGATGACTGCAAAATATTCACAAGGATTGAATTGCAAGACTCAGCATTTATACACATTGCATGAAAACACTTTGGTAGATAGATACAAATCAAAGTAAGACTGATGCAGTTAATATTTTGAATAATATGATTGACAATATCGATCACATCTAAACAGAAAAATAAAATGACATACCGGTAAGCTAAGCATAAGTGAAATTATCAATTGGTTATCATTTCAAGCCGAGGTTACCCTGCGAGCAGAGGTTCCTCAGTTTCGTCTTTCTATGTTATTAAACTCAGTCTTTTACTTTTACCAAGGTAAAAGCCAAAACATTAAGCCGTTCAGCAAAAGTAAACTGAGACTGAGTTAACATAGAAAGACGAAAAGGAACCTCTGCTCGCAGGGTAAGCCGAGGTTGGAGGTTTTGAAATATATTTCCTTATTGAGCTTATTCAATAAAAAGTATTTGATTGATTGACTGTACAATTTGTAAAGTAATATTTTATCAAATTGTGCTAGAAGTATGCCTTTGTCTGCTTTCAAAAAGCCAGTTATACTTTAGTATAAGTATACTGCAAAAAGTATACATTTGTTATTTATGTCGTGACATAAAAGTTAATTGTCGTTGACAGATACAGAACAGTGACATTCTATCCTTGCATAGTTTTAGTCGTATCACTCGTATCAAGTTCCTTCTACGGTACACTCGTTATATATCTAGCTTAGTTTTCAATTTTTACATTATAATGTCTGCTTTAAGTCCGCGAAAGGCGAAGGGCTCTTGCCGGGGATGTGGTATCCCAAAATCGAAGCATTCATTCGGAGCACCTCACAAGAATTGCGAGGGACCAGAGAAGAAGTCAGATGTAGAAGGTTTACGAAGCGAAGTCGACGAAATGAAAACATCACTGAAGGCAATAGCTACAGCCGTTGAACGTCTAGTATCTCCGACGACGTCGGCAACACAACAAACAGTAAAAGCTGAGTCCTCTCAAGTCGTTAACCTGGATGAACTAAGGAAGTTCAAGTGTCTAGAAGATGATGTAGATCAACATATAGCTAAATTGGGTTTGAACGACTCGTCATCCGACTCGGAAGATTCCGATGCGCCTGCAGAACCTCACTCAACGCCTCGATCGCGAGGTCAACTTTCTGCAGGTAAAGCAAAGAAACTCAAAAGCGGGCTTGCACGTAAGGCCTCAGATATCGTAACCAATTACGTCTTATGGCCCCACGAATTTCTCTCTACTATAGCGCCCAGCTCGGTTGAATTGTCATACCTTGACATGAATTACGAGCAGTTCATAGCCGGGGAACTGGAGATCATTAACGCGGGCCCTATCAACAAACACGAGCGCGAACAGCGATTGCGTCACCTCACTGACATAGCGAAAGATGCGACTGTGTATCCATGGCCCACGGTAAGAAAAACTACCACAAAACGGTCCTACAGCAGATTGAGCGAGGACAGCTCCGGTGGACGGATGATTTTGACGAACTACACACACGATTTTTACGAAAAAATCCAGTCAGTCTGCCATCCTACACAACGCCAAACAAACCCCGTGAGTCACGCAATCGACCACGATACTGCGGTGCGTTTCAGTCAAAAAAGTGCACGCAAACACATGACCATTTCGTCGACGGCACGCTGGAGAAGCACGTATGTGGACCTTGCTTCCGCATTCGTAATATCGAGGAACGCCACGCTGCAGTAGATTGCCCACAACGACCAACAAAACAAGCGACCAACGAAACAAGCGCATGACTAACTCAATCACACACAGCAATGTTGGAGCACCCGGACGCACAGATTTCTACACAAGCTCCAACACTTCGTCAACCTATAAATTTTTCCACGGATACGTTGCACGGAACACTCTCATTGGACACACATTTTGATGACCACTCAGAAGTCAACAACAAAACGACAACATTGAACGTTACGGACACACAGTTCAAACAGGACACACCAAAATCTCAACTAACAAAATGGCCACCTACACAGCTCATAGCCGCCAAAACAATCAAAACAATTCACTTAAGTGTATGGAAAACGAAGCAACCAAATTTTGCGGAGGCAAAAATTCCCGTTCCAACAGCGCTGAACATTAACGCCTGGCGATCGCGCCTCCACAGCTTCACTGACAATGTCATCGTGGATTACTTAGAATTCGGATGGCCGGAAAATTATCAACGGTCACAGCTACCCACAACTCGTATTCACAATCATCCAGCGGCCACTAACAACCAAGTGCATGTCGACAAGTTTTTAGCAAAAGAGGTTTCTCTTGGCGCAACTGCTGGTCCTTTCCTCCAGAACCCCTTGGACCTACCTTTGGCAACGTCACCCTTATCTGCAGTGCCCAAGCGAGACTCAACAGACAAACGCATTGTTATGGACCTAAGCTTCCCAACTGCTCTGTCAGTTAATGATGGCATCCCGAATGACAATTTCTTGGGAGATTCCTACACTCTCACCTATCCAACGATTCACTCACTTCTTGACCTCGTTCGACAACATGGGAATGGCTGCCTGCTCTACAAACTGGACTTGCGACGAGCCTATCGTCAATTCCCCGTCGACCCTCGTGATTACCACCTCCTGGGTTTGTGGTGGAAGGACATGTATTTCATTGACATGCGCCTCCCCTTTGGCCTCCGCTCCGCCCCACAAGCCTGTCAGCGTATTACAGACGCGGTTCGCTACATGCATCTCAGAGACGGCTATCACCTCGTTAATTACCTTGATGACTTCTGTGGCGTTTCTAGCCCCGAAAGAGCGTCGGCTGGGTTCTCTGCACTGCGCTCCTTACTACAAGAACTAGGACTTGACGAGGCGTACGAGAAGGCAGTATCCCCTACCACACGCCTCACGTTCATCGGCCTCGAAGTTGACACCATAGCCATGACTGTCTCGGTGCCTGAAGACAAGCTATGTGATCTGGAATCAATTCTAAACAAATGGCAGAACAAACGGCGCTGTACTAAACGTCAATTGCAGAGCCTTATCGGAAAACTCTCCTTCGTTGCTACGTGCATCCCTCCTGGAAGAATATTCATGTCACGCCTCCTCCAGATGTTGCGCTTACTCTATCGCCAACACCACCATGCACACCTAACACAAAATTTTCGCAAAGACATCCAATGGTGGCAGACCTTTCTTCGTTCCTACAACGGCATATCGCTAATATTAGAGGACAATACGACGCCTGTTCCTGACGCCATCGTTGCTTCTGACGCTTGCCTTACTGGCTGTGGGGGTGTAAGTGGACATGAATATTTTCACCGCACTTTCCCTATTTCAATTACGTCAAACTCTTCTATGAAAATCCATCATCTGGAACTCCTTACCGTGCTCGTTTGCTGCAGGACCTGGGCGCCTTTGTGGTCAAGAAAAACCGTACACATCTACTGCGATAACATTGCGTCGGTGTACGTTATAAATGGTTCACGTAGTAAGGACGGATACCTAAACGCTTGCGCACGTGCGCTTTGGTTTCTCCAAGCAACTCAAGACTTCAAACTATTCACATTAGTGGCGTGGACAATAGGATGCCGGATCAACTCTCCCGCTGGCATTTACACGAGCGCTACAGAAAGGAATTCATCTCCTTAACCCACAAAAAGGGCTTCAAAGAGATCACAATTGCGGATTCCCTCTTCCTGGTAGAATAGACAGCACTAACGTCTTCCTTTTCTTTAATCGTAGACCACCAAGAACAGTTTGCATCTCTGGAAAAGGACTCTCGACGCTCAATACGGGCCGCCTTCAGACCCGGGACAAGATCCAATTTACGCATTCAACTAAAATCATATCTTCTGTTCTGCACTTACTTCAGAAAAGAACCCTTCCCTGCGACATCTCTACAACTTCGGTGCTACGCCCAATTTATATCCAGAACTCTGAAGAGCCCACAGTCCATCCAAAATTATTTGAGTGGAATAAAAACTGCACACATGTTATATGGACACTCGACGTCCGCGTTCGCCGAACCCGACGTAAAACTAACACTCAGCGGGATTTCCAAATCTTCAACACACACGTCTCTTCAACGCCTGCCGGTCACGCCTCAGATGTTACAACAAATGCACCGTCACATCGACCAACAAGATGAATTAGACGTCACAATTTACGCTGCAATCTTAATCATGTTCTTCGCGTTCCTTAGACGCTCAAATATAGCGCCAAAATCGGCCAAGTCTTTTGACAAGCATCGTAATCTTCTCCGTCATGACATTATTGCAAACGACTCTGGTTTAGCAGTGATTGTCCGATGGTCAAAAACAATTCAATGTAGTGAAAGAGTACTTTCTATTCCATTGGTGGCTATCCCTTCATCGCCACTGTGTCCAGTCACGGCATATAAAGCTATGCTTCGCAAGATTCCCGCATCACCAAAGCAACCGGCATTCATGACTCACATGGTCGTTGTCTACCACTAACACAGAGTCAACTAACTAAGCGCTTCGACGAACTTATAAGCATACTTGACCTTGACAGCAAGGTATACTCTTTACACAGCCTTCGAAGGGGTGGCGCTACGTTCGCCCGTCTATCAGGAGCTTCCATCGACGCTATCAAAACTCACGGTGACTGGAAGTCCAACGCAGTCGAGTTGTACATCAAGATACCATTTTCTCAGAGACTTACCGTAACTCAAGACATGGCTAACCTGATAGTGAACGAACGTTGATACAGTTCGCCCAGTCGTATAATTATAATACCCTATCGAACAATCGTTTTGGTTTTTTGTTTGGCGGTACTTCGTTTGGAGGTGAAGTGTTGTACATATTTTTCAATAAACCACACTTCCAACCGCCAAACCCGGTGTACGTCTTTATATCATTATATCTATAAGTAGAGAATTTGTTATTTATGTCGTGACATAAAAGTTAATTGTCGTTGACAGATACAGAACAGTGACATTCTATCCTTGCATAGTTTTAGTCGTATCACTCGTATCAAGTTCCTTCTACGGTACACTCGTTATATATCTAGCTTAGTTTTCAATTTTTACATTCCACCCTCCCACCCGGGAGGTGAAGTGTTGTACATATTTTTCAATAAACCACACTTCCAACCGCCAAACCCGGTGTACGTCTTTATATCATTATATCTATAAGTAGAGAATTAAGTACATTCTTAAAGTATACTTTTTACAGGTTATGCTGGAAGTATACTTTTGCCAGTGTTCAAAAAGACATATACTATTAGTATAAGTATACTGTAAAAAGTATACATTAAGTACATTCTTAAAGTATACTTTTTACAGGTTATGCTGGAAGTATACATTTGCCAGTGTTCAAAAAGACATATACTATTAGTATAAGTATACTGTAAAAAGTATACATTAAGTACATTCTTAAAGTATACTTTTTACAGGTTATGCTGGAAGTATACTTTTCAGTGCCAGCGTTCAAAAAGACATGTACTTTAAGTATATTATAAGTATACTGCAAAAAGTATACTTTAAGTATAAAATGAAGTATATTAAAAGTATACTTTATTTTGGTAAGGGTAGTACTACCTGTGAAATAAAATATAATAGTCAATGTGTTGTAATAGTCAAATGAAAACAAAACAACACAACACAATGGGATTGTGTACTAATGCCTAATGCCTATTACCTTACAGTTACACTACTAATAAGTTACATAGACACATAGTGTTGTTATTAATAGATGCAACTTTATTAATGTAAGCTAAGCTTATTATTATGAGATGAATAAGCTTATAGCCAAATTACAACAAATCATACGGTGAACATTAATTGTATTCACCTGTCTCTTTAACAGTGTTCTCGATTTCTGCTTTTGCCTTAAGTAAGTCATTTTCTTGAATCTCAAGACGACAGGCTTTTGCTTCAAGTTCCTCTCCAACTCGTTCCTCCTCTAAAGTCAGATTTCTCTTTCGCACATTCAGCTGATAAACTGGCGATGTCTTCCAAAATGCATTTAAAGGTCTTTCAGAATTGCATCGTCCTTTGTGGCAATTCAACTTCGAACACTTACGTTGTTTACGACATATAGAGTCGTTTTCGTATGAGTGGGAAACCTACGGTACGGAGTTACGGTCACGGTACGGAATCGAACACATTGTATTCAACCAATCACAGCGCGCGAAATCATTTCACAACCAATCACAATGCTTGGATACCGCACGATGATGGCGCGATACGGTCACTGCACGGCACGAGCCGTACCGTAACTACTTCCCACTCATACGAAAACGACTCTATCAGTCACTGTACTGGACGCCCCAACCGACGTCCCAACCTCCATTCATGACTTCCAATATGGCGGCCAGCCAAGCTACGGACGTCGATTTGCCTCGATTTGTTTCTTGTACTTCTTTATATGATAAAAGCGGCTTAACCGCTCTAATCATTCACAACGAATTGTACTACTAACAACTCTGGATTAACAAGAGAGCCTAATAGATTATAATTATAGAGATTCAAGCCAAGAAAGTCACAAAAATACTGAGCCTTTGATGATTCTGGGAGAATTTTCATAGTTTACTGACTCCCCTCAAGGGAGGACTAAGTAAAACAACAAAAACTACTATCTACTTAGCCTCTCCTCCCATAAAACAAATATTTTGCTCATTTTGGAAAGCCCGGGAAATCATTTTATGCTTCAGAGGGGGTCTTATAAACCCCGCCATTTTGAAACGTAGGCGGCGGATTTTTCCCTGAAACAGTATTTTTTGTATTCTAACATACTTCGTTTAATATATTAGCGTATTTCCATTTATTCAAAGCAATTTTATGCTAATTTAAAAATTATTCAAATCGTGTGCGTCAACTGTCTGGCAAACTCGTCCCCAGGACCCTCTCTCCTCGCTATTTTCAAAACATAGCAACAGGAGGATACGGCATAGCAACAAGCCAGCGTGAAAGGATAACCCAAATATTTAAACACGGAAGTTCGTATGGCAAGCCAGATGACAAAAGTCGCCACGCAAGCCCTGAGGACATTTTGTCCAGTCTCTCAACTGAAATACTACAACTGAAATACTACAATCCTGGACAAAAGGGCTGTTCACATGTCCAATGTCTTGAACAACATTTTTTTAAATTGCCATTTCATTCCGTTCAATTGACCCTCTACCCCCCTTCCCCCAATCAATGTTGTTTCCAAGACCCCCTCTTGCAACAAAAAATGTAACACCAACATTGTTTGGGGGAAGGGGGGTGGGAAACATCGTAATTACAAAACTTTATCTGTAAAACTTAATGTACGTGATAATTTTCCGTATGTAACAGCAGGTTGTGTCCAGGATTGTAGCTTCGTTCCTTCAATTGATTCAATGTCCAGTGGCGGATCCAGGGCCGGGGAGGGCGCGGGGAGGGTCGGGGTGGTGGTGGTGGGTGGGAATGGAGGGTTAGGATCCGGACCGGCCACTGTCATACCTGAGATTCAATTGATTGTTTTATCATAGAATCTAGTTTTGCCACACTCTGGTTTGAATGGTTAATATTCGTTTGGACCCCCCTCCCCTCCTCCCCCCTCTCAAACATTTGTGGATCCGCCCCTCATGATATGTCTGCGTATACGAGACTCAGCTGTAATACCGATATATGGCTCCTTGATTAACTTTGATGTCCGTATATATTACATAGGTCAATAGAGTCACTCGTCATTGATGTATTCAGTGCTATATCACATTCAACCCTCAGATAATCATAGAGTGTCCAGTAGCTCAGTGGTAGAGCAACCGTCTAGAAAATCGGCAGGGAGTGGGTTCGTTTCCCACCTGGGGCTCAGATATTTCTGCAGTGGTTGAAGTGTGTTGTAACGTGGGTTATTTCTTCTTTATTCATTTATATGTATAAATACTATTTCAATAGAGTCGTTTTCGTATGAGTAGGAAACCTACGGCACGGCGTTACGGTCACGGAATCTATTCAACCAATCACAGCGCGCAAAATCGTTGCTCAACCAATCAGAATGTTTGGACACGATACCCGGCCATCACCGCACGCGTAACTACTTCCCACTCATACGAAATTTAAGTATTGACTTTGACCTTGATAACGACGTACCATGACATCAGTGATGCACAGGCAGCCCAACCATTGCTTTTGAGGCAACTAAATAATTCAATAAAATGATATTGGCGTCTTTTTTTGATGGGTTCCCTGTGGTAAAGCGCGCGCGCGCGCGCAATACGTAAGGTTGGGTTCCCTGTGCTGAGTATTGTCCTATATTGGGCTTCCTGTGTACATCCCGCGCGTCCCGCAGCAATTCGTACTTTTATGTCGCGAATTTTCCTTGTACAAATGACATTTACCGTAGAATTTCGAATATAGTCCCCTCCAAAAGAAAATCCCCCATTCTCAAAATTTGACAAGACCCCAAGTTCTCCCCGAAAATATGCCCACAAAAACGTCCTTTGAACGAATATTAGCCCAGGGATTATATTCATTACTGGGTAAGTCCTTTCTAAAAATATTTGACACAAAACTGTCTTTTCTCTTTATTTTTAGTGTTTTTTGTTTACACTTGATTATCTGACGTCATCATCATTCATTCTACACCGTATTTGGTCAATAGGTCAATATCCAATGGTACACACCGAAAATAACACACTCTTCATAAGAGACGCATATAGTTAATGACAAATTACGTTCACGGTAAAATATGTGACAACGTACACGAAATAATTTCACAATAATAAAAATGATTTTATTTTTGATAGTACTAGGTATGAACTCAATTTGAACTGATTTTTTAAATAGGTTTTTCTATTAATGTTAAAAGCAGAGACGTAAGCTTTATGTATTAATCTATATAGCGCTAAATACCAATTGGTCATAGCTCTTTACAATGATACGATATAATAGACCTTAATTTCACCGATACGGCGGCCATTTTGAATTATGGGATGCCTAGGGTGCAAGGTACAAATGTAGTAACCATTTGGCGATGAAAAACTACGAAAACTTAATTTAAAGCAATGAATTTGTACAAAATTATACCACAATACCAGGAGCCCATTACTAATTACTAATTACTAATTATTAATTACTAATTACGAATGGGCTCCTGACAATACACAACACATGTAGATAGTAAGTCATACAACACTATGGTTAGAGTGAAATAGAAAAAATAATATATTGACGCGACTCCACACTGTACAGTTTTTGGGTCATTTGCACCCTGAGCATCCCATAATGTCTTAGGCGCCAAAACAATAGAATCCAAAATGGCCGCCGTATCGGTTAAAAGGTCGATTCAATTAACTATATACAGTATAAGAAAGTTACAATTGCTTTACGGTACATACCAACAAGGGAACCTCAAAAATATGCTTTCAATATAAGCTAAACTCTTAATATCCGATTTCAATTTCTGATTGAAAACATTTGCAAAACGAGACCCGCCATTTTGCTTCTCGTCTGATCTTGGGAGAAAGAATGCTTCTGGTTTTGAAAACCACGGTTGTCCAGACAAATTTCATCTAAATCAATCTCAGTATATCCAATTAAGGTAATTCCTTAGTTTTGCACTGCGCAATTCTACTGCGCATATATTATATAGCGTGACGTATTGCATGATCTATTACGTGAAATAATAATTTGGTGTTTGAAAAACACTGTATAACAAACCGAAACTATGGATTGTGGATTAAAAAAGAACAAGAATGGTGAAACAAATGGCAAGAAAGTGGAGAATTATGTTATGTTTTTGAATAAAATTTTAGTTGAAGAGCGCGCGCTAACATACGCCATCGAGCGCGCGCTAGCCAGTTAGCTAAACAAATTTGTTAAGGATCATTCAGGGAAAGTCTTCAAACCGCTTTTTCTCCGAAAGGAGCGCGGTGACCATCGATTTTTATTTTATATTTTATTACACTACCGATTTCACATCTTTTGTGAAAAAATTTAAAAAATTCAATTGGGGAAGTAATTTTTTGGTCAATTTGAAAAACACTGTATAACAACCGAAACATGGATTGTGGATTCAATGGTGCATTTTTGAATAAAATTTTAGTTGAAGAGCGCGCGCTAACATACGCCATCGAGCGCGCGCTAGCCAGTTAGCTAAACAAATTTGTTAAGGATCATTCAGGGAAAAGTCTTCAAACCGCGCTTTTTCTCCGAAAGGAGCGCGGTGACCATCGATTTTTATTTTATAATTTACACTACCATTTCACTTTTGTGAAAAAATTAAAAAAAATTCAACTGGGGAAGTCAATTTTCGGTCGTTTTTCCGTTGCATACGAAAATGGAAGGAAATTCGGTCATTCCTTTGTCAAAACCCGGCTTGTAAATGACTCAATTGGCAAAATTGTTATGCAATTTTTGGTACATCACCTTTGTTGAAATGGTGTGATTAAAAAAATGGTAAATCGGTTGCAGAAAAGCACTTCCACAATTTTTTTGAGCCATTCACCGTGACACGATATTCGATTGTTTTGAGTCGATTTTGCTTATACCGCATGGTCTATTCTGACGAATATTACTGAAACAAGCGCGGTGACCCCCATTTTTTTTTTACTTTTCTGACAATAAAAACCAGGAGCCCATAAGTAGGAGCCTCCATCTGGGATGTATTCGTGAGACGACCTGTGACCGGATCAGGCTATTTTTAGAATACCAGTTTTGCCGCGAAATTTTAACACTAGGGATTTTTGATTTCGGCTTTGTTACGGAGTTTCTAGCTTTTGGCTTGGTAGGTTTACTATTTGATGTTTTTTTAGTTCCTTGAGAAACAGAACACGAACTTGAAGACTCGATCTTGGTCACTTTCCGATGAAGTACTAAACTCTGCAAAAGAGTCACTGTAACTATCACTATCATTTTCGCTCTCTTCACTTTCAGTTTCTTCAATTTCGCCAATTTCTTCGTCCGCCACTTTGTTCATATATCACAAATAAACACAAATCATCTACCTCATTGATGCTGATTGGCTCTGTTTAATTCCCATGGGTGATTCCTATTGATTGATGATTAGTTCGCGGGAAAAGGTGTTCTAAAAATAGCCTGATCCGGTCACAGGTCGTCTCACAAACCCAGTATGGTAGATGGAGGCTCCTACTTATGGGCTCCTGTAAAAACTCAAAAATAATTCACCTGCAAAATTTCAGCGATTTTTCAATTGGGGAAGATATACTGAAGAATTACCTTAACTGTTCTGATAAAAATTACCTCTAGTTTTGATTTTTAATTCGCATTGAAAGTCGAACCTCGATCGGAACTCTACGAAAGTCGCCATCTTGGT
>JAUJYZ010001221.1:0-37500 GCA_033675265.1 Actinostola sp. cb2023
ATTGCAATCACTTTAAATAATAATAATAATAATAATAATAAACAAGTTCTTGAGAACGCATCATACATTGTCTCAAATGCTTTTAACAATGAAGGACCAAACAGTAGCAAAAGGTATAATAATAATAATAATAAAATAATAATAATAATAATCAATTTATATAGTGCTATTTCTAATTTATAATAATAATAATAAAATAATAATAATAATAATCAATTTATATAGCGCTATTTCTAATTTATAATAATAATAATAAAATAATAATAATAATAATCAATTTATATAGCGCTATTTTCTAATTTATAATAATAATAATAAAATAATAATAATAATAATCAATTTATATAGCGCTATTTCTAATTTATAATAATAAAATAATAATAATAATCAATTTATATAGCGCTATTTCTAATTTATAATAATAAAAATAATAATAATAATAATCAATTTATATAGCGCTATTTCTAATTTATCCAATAGTGCTTTACAATTAAAAAAGGAATTGCTCAATAAATTATTTCCTTTCTCTATGTTTTGCTATACTATGCTTTTCTAAATGTTTTACTTATTTTAATTTTACTTCTCTTTACAGTGAGGACACACAAACCGGGACCATTTGAGCAAAACTGACCAATCAGATTACACCTGAAAACAATCACATTCCAACAAAAGTCATCTGCGCCAATCAGCATTATAACTATAATGCTGATTGGCCCAGACAACTTTTGTTGGAATGTGATTATTTTCAGGTGTAATCTGATTGGTCAGTTTTGCTCAAGTGGTCGACCCGGTTAGTGTGTCCTCACTGTAATTGACTAACAGCTTGAGAAACCACATTTCAGAAATGTTATAATAAAATCACATTTTTAACAGTATTGGTTAGATAAAGCATTCAAAGTACATTAACTTTTGGTCAGTATGGTGGTGTTTTGTTTTTCAGCTTAGGCTTACCGGTACCTAATAGCCTGATTTTATGAGCCGTCTGAAAATCAGGCTAAGGCTTATATGTTTAGACTTTGGAATAAATCCAAATAGGAATGCCCACTAATCACTACTAATGAGCAGAGGTGCCTGATGGCTCAATGACTTAAAATTTCAAGGAAGCCTTCTCGCTCTGTCAATCATCCCTATTGCAGTAATTTGCATAAGTTACGTTTGTTTGTCTAGTTCTAATCAATGAAGAATTGCGACAGTACAGCTACAATTCAAGAACAAAGTAACGTAAAAACAAATGGGCCTATTGAACCTTTACGCATTTACCGTATCAGAAGAGTGAATGGGAAGGTACGCTAAAAATACGGTCAAACTTTTGACATTTTGAACATTCATCGAAAGTTATAAATAGACAGTCGAAAAGGAAGACCATGGGATTACAATAAATCTGACGTTTCTCAAGTCCATATCCGTATCATTGAGGTAAGAGCTTCATAGTGATTTGGTTTTGGTGTATTTTATGCGCCAAAACTAGTGATTGAAGATCAGATAGATGAGATATTGACCTGTAAAGGTCAAGTAAATAACACATTTTCACCAACTTTCGGCAGCTATAGCTAATCGCTACATTATTTGCCCAAGGAAATGTTTTACATATATGAAAAGATGATCATCCATAGAGTTCACAAGCGCAGGCCAGAAAGATTTGAAGGTTTATCGCCTGGTGAAAATTAGCTTTGTTGAATAGATACTTTCGGCGAGTTAAAATGTATGCCTCGCCAAAAAAAAAAATTCGCTCATGAAACATAACGCAATTCACCTCAAAATCACGCAATCTAGTATTTAGAGAGTGAGAAAGAAGGTCGTATGGTTTTTAAGAGCAGTACTGTTATTTTTCCTTATTTCCGAGCTCGTTAAATGTGTCTCTAATTCTGACGTGTTTCGAGTCGATTTCAAGAGGACTTCGTTTATGACGAATTTCTCGAAAATTAAAAAATATTTTTCGAAACTAACTGCACAGCGAATTTAGATATATAATAGACTAACACTGTGCGGAATTAAAAGAAAATCGGAGATACCCCCCTTGCCAGTAAATTTTAGTTTTATCTCATATTTGTAAATATGATCTCTTAAGTGCATTAAGTGCATTAAGGGCATTTCTTGTGCTTGCGCTTATTTCAGGTCTCTACGTTGAAACAACTACAATTGCGCCATCAAAACCAAGTGAAGCTCCCACAGGTTTGTACTGTCAGTGTCCCGGATGGTGATCGACAACATATTAAGCTTGTCTTTTATTCTTACGATTAAACTTTTCCAGACCCAGTTTCTAGAACAGTGCTTGGTGTATTATTAATATTTTTTGTTTGTCACTGGTTTTAAATGTCATCTTAAGTGCTGACTTTGTCTGGAAACTCAGAAAAGGTAGGTAAATACAATAAATAAAGTTATGAGATTTTAATCCAGTAATCCTTTGCGACACTAAATCGCCTCGATATCTGGGTTTTGGAAACTGCGTATTATTCTTATCGCCAAGATTACGGGGAGCCGAGGCAGCAGGGAAACGAGTAAGTGTTTACGTTCGATATAACTTATCGTGCAAGGAATCCCGTGCAAGTCGTTCAAATGTTAAGAATTATTTCCATCGATTTTTCTTAAGCTTATGAAATGAACAATTTATTATTATCTTTGACAGACGTTTCAGATGAAGCACTAGACAATGTTTTTTGAAATAGCTGTATACAATGTGCAATGTGCAATACACACGAAGCACAAGACAATGTTTTTTGAAATAGCTGTATACAATGTGCAATGTGCAATACGCACGAAGCACAAGACAATGTTTTTGAAATAGCTGTATACAATGTGCAATGTGCAATGCGCACGAAGCACTAGACAATGTTTTTGAAATAGCTGTATACAATGTGGAATGTGCAATACGCACGAAGCACAAGACAATGTTTTTTGAAATAGCTGTATACAATGTGCAATGTGCAATACGCACGAAGCACAAGACAATGTTTTTTGAAATAGCTGTATACAATGTGCAATGTGCAATACGCACGAAGCACTAGACAATGTTTTTTGAAATAGCTGTATACAATGTGCAATACGCACGTTATAATAATAACAAAGTTATCTACATGTAATATGATGTGATCTACATTTATATAATCCATTATTAACACCTGTTATAATAATAACAAAGTTATCTACATGTAATATGATGTGATCTACATTTATATAATCCATTATTAACACCTGTTATAATAATAACAAAGTTATCTACATGTAATATGATGTGATCTATGTTCCGATTGAACTATCACGACTATTGAAAAACTTTCTGGACGCAAATGATGAAAACAAACTCTGTGCACAAATCACTGGCAAGAGAAAAAGAGAAGTTGGGCTTGTTGTACCCGCACATTTCACAGCATTCACTACAGAACTGCGAATCGCCACCATTCTAGAAAGGGAGCTTAGTGAAAGGGCCAAAAAGTATACTCATTTCGAGCTGAACAACATTGGCACTCAAGGACAAAAATTCCCATTGCTGATGTAGACATGTTTGTGCTGTCTAATTAAATATATTTGTATTGAAACCAATAGTTGATTTTCTTCAAATAAACGCCGCATTCAGGTGCGGCGTTTACTCGGGGGCGGCGTTTATTCATATTTTTTGCTCTCAAGTGCGGCGTTTATTCGGGGGCGGCGTTTATTCGGGGGCGGCGTCTATTCGAGTAAATACGGTAACCGCCAAATGCAAAGGAATTGATATACTTATTGTTTTAGATTTGGTATACGTACCTAGCTCTTAGGGGTGAAAATTAGTTCATGCCACGCCTGCCAAGTTTACAACTAATCAGATTTCGACATTTCACCAGCAAATATCAACTAGAAAACAAGCCGTGTTTTTGAAAGTGTTTCTTTGTGGTTTTTCAAGATCGAGTTATTCGGCCAGCTACGCCAAACATTAGAGTTGTTTTCAGTCGTATGAGTCGGGAAACCTACGGTACCGTGACACAGCTCAAATGGTTTCCTTTCTGAACCAATCAAAAAGCTACAAATGCATCTCATTCAATCAAACTTTCCCACTCATACTGAAACATTAAACGGCCAAAACAGGATCTGTGCCTTTCCGCGTTGCTCACATGTTTGCTCTCGCTACACCGTACTGATGAGTTCCAAAAGAACGAAACAGCTGTCTACGGTTGCCGATCCTGGCTCTCTCTTGCTCTATCATGTTGGTGTTGTGTTAAGCTTTTTATTTCTACGTAGTATCAGCCTTTCTTGAATTTCATGTTTGCCATATGTATAGCTGATTAGATCTTTTACAGATCCTACGTATACCTACAGCATTTTCGTTCACGGTTCCCTCTTTCAAGGTTATATTTTAACATGTTTCAAAGATCTCGTGAGCACACGATGTGTATTTGCTGTCGATACTCGTGTATGTCGTTCAGCTTGGTGAAGCCTGTCAAACAAATATTAGTTTGGGTCATAAAACCCTGACCCCACCCTACTCGGGTTACTTCAGAGATAAAACACCAGCCACCCTTATTTTATCCCGTATATATCGCAAAGGTTTCTGGGTACACCAAGGGGCAAGCAAAGTAATACCATATATAGGCCTTGGCTCACGCGTATCACTGTATATTATATCAAATGAATTTATTTACGACGCGCGCGTTGTATACGTATCGTGGTATGATTGATAGCTGCATAGCTTAGCAATTTTTTAAGGTGTTTTCTTCTCCAGTTTTGAATTGAACTCCTTTCTCCACTCTACCCAGGAATGTTTGTCACTCGGTCACACAACATTCTGCTGTATGTTGCTTGCGTTACGAACATGAAACTGCATGTTTCCATCTCATTAGTCTATTTTGTCTTTGAATCAAGCACCATAAATGATAGCCTCCTTTGCAGGCGTTCTTAGGTGAGAATTCTTCCAACCATATTTCGTATTTCTCTTTGATTAAAGTTATATAATCCGTATCCTCTAATAAGCTTGTATTTAATTTCCAGTATGATGGTCCACGTTGATGCTCAGACAAGCTGTTATTTTTAGAATAATGCTGGAATGATCAGATTTGATTGATGGAACAATATCTACTTTTTCTATGTCTTCTTGGAGTGAATTTTCAATCAACCAATAATCGAGACGTCTTTGGATAAAGGGTTTCTGTTGTCTTCAGCTAAAAGCTTTTTGTTTGGATTTCTAATTCTCCATATGTCAATTAAATCGTAGTTCAACATAAAATCACTTTCTATTTTCGTTGATTTCTTAATGGACCACCTTTGCAGTCTAAGTCAATGTTCCTTACAACATTAAAGTCTCCACCTATGATTATTTTTGGCATTTTTTTGGGTTTATTTCAGCAAGTATTATTTCATCTAATTCTTGAAAGAAAATAATTTGTTCAGAATCTTTATTAGGTGCATATATATTAACAAAAAGAAATAATGATTCTTGAACTAATGCTTGCACAATAACATAGCGTCCGTCTTTATCAAATTTAGAAGACTGTATCTCAAAATCTAGATTATCTTTTATCATAATTAATGTTCCTTTTGAATGATTAGTTCCATGTACATAAAACATTTCACCTTTCCAATCAAGCTTCCAAACGTTTTCGATTTCCGATGTGCTGTACGTTTCTTGAAGAAAAATTATTTCAGCATCATTTCTTTGAAGATATTCAAAAATGTTCAATCGTTTGTTGAATTCCCTTATTCCCCGGACATTTAGTGAAAGTAAATTAAAGTTAACATTGTCTTTTTCCATGGCAAAAACAATAACTGAAATAAAGTACAATAACTCGCTAATGACTCAAAAGTATGGAAATATGAAAAAATAGCTTGTAAAACAAAAAGACACAGCAAACAACACACTACAACACAATGCGCATAACCAGATTGCCAAAAGAAGGAAGAGTTCTTCAGCAGACTTAATGACAGCGCTTCTTGCTTGGGATTCTTCTTCAGGAGTTGTTCGTCTGACAGCGTGTATGTGCACAATAAATATATTTTGATTCTTCAAAGCTCTTATATGAATGTAATTCACTATCGTTAAACATGTTAAAGCTGATTGGTCGACATATGGATTACTTGAAGAGGATAGACAATAGTACCCTAAGTCCGTAATCCTCTCTTTATCGGAGAGTTAAGCTGAGGCCGATGATTTACACAAATGGCGGGAATCTACGCGGTCAGTACACGAAATGAAATACAAACATGACACTAGTTACAGGAAAAATAAGCATATCTTATTACATGGCAAAAGCTAATGCAGGTTATTGAGTACTCTGATGTTGCTTTTGCTGAGACCCTATCCCCAGTGGTTCCAGAGGGGCTTAATTACTCTGAATTAATTACGTGTCAAAAAGTGTCAGGCGCACCCCACCCCCCCCCCCCCCCCCTTAAAATAGAAATACCCAGAAGCCTTAGCGAAAAAGGAGAGAGTAAAAGCACATGGTTCGAAACTGTAGTTTGTTTTGTTTTTCTCGTGTAATATGGTTATTTCTCATGGAAATAACCCTTCTTCGCGTCCGGACCAAGTAACAAATTGGGGGCTCAGACGGGAAAATTATTATTGGAGGAACATTTGGAGGAGAAATGCGAAATATTAGCAGTTTTGTTCGTGAAGCGTAGCTTCGTATCACCAAAGCAACCAAGTGAGGTGTAGTTCGATGAAAATGCTTCAAATGGCCGAGGAGTTCCAACTAAAATTGCAGACAGAACTGTGTAAAGGATACATATATGTATGCAAAGATTTGCCTATTGATTTGGTTCTAATCGCATTTAGTAGAAACCAACTAGCATACTATCACGAAAGATGTTATTTTACTAAACCATTTTTTCTTCGAATTTTTCTTGATATACGTCATCTGATATTGATAAAGTAATTCGATGTCAGATATGACTTGCATGTCAGATACAATATTTCGTAGCCTGCAGGCACGGAACATCGAACATTCATTAATAATAATCAGATTCGAACTAAACGTGTTCCATGCACCAATTTTTTCAAAAAAAACGTTGTCATCTGAAATCTGAATCTGTGACCCGCAATGGATCGTAAAATTGTCGCCACAGTGTATAAATAAAAGTTATTATTATTATTATTATTATTATTATTATTATTATTGTTATTGTTATTATTATTATTATTATTATTATTATTATTATTATTATTATTATTATTATTATTATTATTATTATTGCTGCGAGCCGCCAGGCGAGCAGCAACACTAATCTTGGGGTTCCTGTGTTACGACTGATACCATACAGTATTAGCAGGTAGTACTCCTTTTAAAACAGTTTGAAATCTCGATTTTTGTCCGTTCTGCATTTGGTCCCCCCCGCATGCAGCACTTCAGGGGTAAATTTACACACAATTCTGGTGACCAGCGGTGGTACAATGTTTACTAGAAACTGTCGGAACTGGTGAAATGTATTCACGTTCTCTTTGGTCTTTGGTGGATATACGATGTGCTTACATTAGCTCAGGAAAGAAATGAATGAAAGAGAGCGAAGACTCGATATTTGGCGAGATTGTCTACCAGCCGTGTACGCGGAAAAGGATGAAGAAAGTTCGATGGCCGAAATCGTGCAAGAAATGCCGAATCCGGGTAGAAAATAAACAAACGAATAGCTGGTCGTCCACATGTACATGTTTCTATGTTCTACGAAAACGAACCACAAGCTTATATTTACAGTATTTATCGGTAGTGGAAGCCGTAAAAGTAACATCCACGATCGATGGCAAATTACCTATAACCCGGCGTGGGCAATCGATAAAAATCGATATCGAAAAACCGATCGATAAATCGATATTAATCGATAAAATTAAGTTTAAACGTTATCGATTGTATCGATCAATCGATAAAAATCGATACTCATAACTTTTCTCGGAATTCACTTTATCGATTATATATCGATTTTTAAAATTAAGTTTCTTTTAACTTATCTATGTTTATCATTAACTAGAACCAGAAAGATGTGACTTTCACTAATCGAAAAACCCCAAGACAGAGTCAAACTAATTTTAAGCACAAACTTACCGCGACGCGTTCCCGGGATGCGTTACGTGAAATCGACTGATCCGGTTTTCGGTTCCACAAAACTTCCTAATCAAATTCCATTTCCGATACACAAGTTGCACAAATTTACTGAGTTATCGTTATTGAGCAATTATTGGAACTGATCGAAAAGCAATTCACAACAGACAATGTTGCGCCGGGCAGGCTTGTGCGGACTTCTTCAGTGACACCATCTTCCCCGGCGTGGGCAATCGATAAAAATCGATATCGGAAAACCGATCGATAAATCGATATTAATCGATAAAATTAAGTTAAACGTACGTTATCGATTATATCGATCAATCGATAAAAATCGATACTCATAACTTTTCTCGAATTAACTTTATCGATTTTATCGATTTTTTAAATAAGCTTCTTTTAACTTATCTATGTTTATCATTAACTAGAACCAGAAAGATGTGACCTTTCACTAATCGAAAAAACCAAGACAGAGTCAAACTAATTTTAAAGGGGGACTAGTACGTAAATCGTTCAAAGTTTGATTTAGCTGAAACTTCACTGAAATAAGCTCAAAGACCAATACAATCACTGGTTAATTTTTTTCTCATAAATTCCAATGGGAAGTAATACATTTTTATGAATCTTTAGAGGTGTCAGTGACGTCACTTACTCAACCCAAACAATCATCACGGCTTCGCTCCATACATTTATTTCTTCATGTTTAATGTCTTGAATTATTTTATTTCTATGAAGCTAAACGTTGGGTGAAGGAGTTTTCTTACCTTATATGTACTTAGGATTGATTGTGTTGACGTGAAGAAATATAACGTTGATTTCATGTTTTTATATTTTGTTTCAATATTTAGACTGGGCATCTAATAATTCGAGCTAGTTTAAGGGCCTGTTTATATGAGACAGGGATAACTCTAGCACTACTAGCTAGGATCTTCCTAGCAATACGAACAACGTTACGAGCCACTTTGGAAACGAGTAAAGGACTGGGAACGAGTTTTTAGAAACTTTTTAAACTTACTAATTCTGACATGCTCTTTTTGTGATTGGGTTCATTTCAGAATTAGTAAGTTTAAAAAGTTTCGATAGGTTTTGTTACTGGGGGATATTGAATGAGTAACAGCTTTCCACATATCTCACAAAGAAATGTATGGTTACAGGGGACAAGCGTCCCCTGTAACCATACATTTCTTTGCAGTTTTTGCAGTTTTTTGAATGTCTGCAGTTCATTTTCTACTTGTCGAAACCCTATCAAACTCCTGAAACTTACTAATTCTGATATGCTCTTTCGTAATTAGATTAATTCTAAAAACTGGTTCCCAGTCCTCTACTCTGGCTAATTGCGTTTACATGATGATTACAACCCTAGCACTATAGAGTTATCTCTCCTTGTTTCGTTTACATGCTATCTGCGAGACAGAATGACCCTAGTGCTAGGATGATCCTAATTATACCCCGGCCCCGGTGTTATTAGGTTGATTTGCCTGCTATGAAGATCCTAGCACTAGGGTACGTTATCTCTTGTCACGTCTGTGGGAAAAAAGCGATTCCTAGCCTTGCGTAAAACACATATAATATGTATCCGAATTCAGTGCGCTCTACCAATGGAAATACAAAATACACATGTAGTACCTAACTAGTGAAACTTTAATTCCAAAGTTATTACAAAATCTTACTATATGATTATTTTTATTATGTAATACAACCATGCTATGTCATCGTCTACATTGTTCACATGATTCACTTTGTCTATTCACAATTTTCGTAATATAAAAACAAACAAAAAAACGCCATTTATTTCTAAAATAAATTCCAGGTTGATGATAAAAGTATTTATTTATTATGAATTCGCTTTACTCACACATAGGCCATCTTGGCATGAAAATGAGGTCATTGTTTTCACTGATAGCTTACACGCGTGACCTCGTTTTCATGCTAAAAGTACAAATGTACAAACCAAGATGGCCGCTGTGTGATTAAAGCGAATTACAACATAAATACCTACAAACAAGGTCTACTGGATAAAAACAAACTGTTGACTTTAGCTTACCATCAACATGTAAACAAAGTTCACTTGGGACATGCTGGATCCTCCCATCTGTTTTCATTTTGAATTGAATGCGATGAAAGCAACAATCGGTATGGAAAACAAGCGATGTGCCATTTTTAGGTATCGAGTCACCACCATAGGGATGTAGACATTTCTTGCTTTCCAGATGCATCAAACATCCAGATATGCCTTAAAAAAAGAAAGAGTGAAGATGAATAGACCAGTGGGGTTTGCTGAACACATGAGTCATCAATTAGAGGGGGGACTGGTGCATGTATAAGTTGTTGTATACACCTGTTTCAAAAAGGTTGTCATAGACATCAGGTCATTCCAACTAAAGACCGAACTGCATTATGGTAACAGCTTAAACGTCGTGGATGCCAGAGAAAATTATATTCAAAATTTGTCTTGGCCTGTTTTGAATTCAAAGAGTTACAATATCATACAGCTTTTCATACAGGAAGTGCCATTTTTGGATATTAAAGCTGTTACCATAATGCAGTTCGGTCTTGGAATGACCTATAATCCTCGACTATAAAAAAAACTAATTTTCTCTTTACTTTTTATTGAACATGGTTTAAAAAGGCAATAATGCGTTTTATTTTTCAAAATAAAAGAAAGTGTGAATCCGTGAATCGCCATCAGTACAGGAGAGGTAACACAGGAAGCCCAGTATAGACGTTATTTCCGGTCTCCTGAGGAATATATCCATCAGCTGAAGTGCACGTTTTCAATGGAATACTGCTTGATAGCATATATTTTCAGATTAAAGGATTTTTTAACAGCTGATTGTTATCAACAAGGATAAAAATAAGGATACTTAAGTGAACTTATTCGTGACTTCAGTGTTGCGCTCAATTCATGGATGAGGATATCGAACACATAATAATAATAATAATAATAATAATAATAATATTAAATATTCATTAATAATTCATTAGGCAGCTGTCCAATTTGTGCTCAGCATTCTGGTCACGTGGCTACTTTGTAACTCCCATACAATTTCCAAGAAACTTAAAGCACGGGGAGGGCTTGAATAGTTGGCAGGGAATAGGTGCGGTTGATTAATTACTGCAATTGTTCATAAGTATATATACACCTGTTTTCAAAAACGTTGTCCATTTACAAAATACAAAATAGTAAAATAGTAAAAAGGAATTAATTAGAAAAACAATAAGCCAGAGTTCAGCTTGAGTGCATTTCTTTTGTGTCTCTAATTAATTCCTTTTTTGCTATTTTACTGTTTTGTATTTTGTAAAAGGACAACGTTTTTGAAAACAGGTGTATGATACAGAATAGTAATAAAGCTTATTAGTATTCTGTATCTGATACAGAATACTAATAAGCTCTATAAGTATTCTGTATCGATCAATGCATTATATGAGAGGAACAATACATTATCCTAAATGGCTAATTAAGAAAAATACTCGTTAGATTTCGTTCCGCAGTTTCTTTAATGTAACTCCCTTCCTCTATTCTCATTGGATTTCTAGCTTTTGTGCGGCAATACTTTCACAATCTCAAATAAATTATAACAAACTTTGAAAGACACGAGATTACTTCAAATTAAGGACTTAGCACAGTTCTGGCTAAATATTGCGTTACTTGCTACATTATTATTTTCAAGAACCTCGAATTAGAAGACCAGTGGTAAAGTAATGTTAGTCGAACTAGAACTTCATACGGAATTTATGTGTCAAAAGACAAGTCAATAGACTCTTTCCTTGCTGCCTTGTTTTACGACACATCGTAAAAACAATCGTAAAAACTCCACTTTGTGCTAGTTTGGGCACATTCCCTCAACAACTGACTCTCTTGTGATGCACTTTTGGCAGTTTACGAAAATTGCCAGCCATCGTCTCAAATGCCCGTTTAGCTCTAAGACCTTCCTATGAGAACTGTTTCTTGATTTGATTGAAAAGAATCAAAACTCCGTTCGCATTTCATTATCACAAAAAGGACGACGGTTACGAAAGCTGTATCTACGCAGAAAAACTCATTCACTACAAAGCGACTTGGCTTGAACCAATGTATGCCCAAGGTGGCGCGCTGTCTCATCAAGGCATGGAGCGTTCACTCGATCCTACCAAGGAATCACCGTTTGGACTGAGCCCATACATCGATCCAAACCAAACCATGATCCCAAGACCTGGCCTACACTTACCTCACCGGATTCCTGATTCGATGTACAATTCCAAGTCCGTTCTGGCCTCCGAAGGACCGCCGTATTCGTTCCAGTCGCACGTCAATCAAATTCGAACGTCGTGTTCGTCGTCGAGCCATGCTGACTATATTGGTTCTCCTTCGGGGATTTCTCACGGCCATGCGATGTTTGACTCGCTGACGAACGGCGGCCCGCGGTTCACGCAATGTCCATCCAGTTTCAACCCTCTGGCTTTGCATCAACCCAAGGCGGACATCAAGCCGCACAGCCGTAGTGGATTTTATCCTCAAGTTTCCTGTACCACCAGAACATGAATCTCAACAGCGGGCCGCGTATCCGTATATGCGTAGTTCTAATGAAGGTTTTCCTCGAATGGACCTGTACTCACAATCGCCATTTGGCTATGAGCATCACCATCCAATGCCTCACCACCAAAGCATGTATTACCCCTACATCAGCCCTACCAACAAAATCATAAGCTGCGAGTGGGTTGACCCGCAAAACTACGGCAAAGGTAAAATCTGTGGGAAGCAATTCAGCGTAATGCACGACATTGTACGACATATAAACGATGAACACATAAGTCAGAACGACTCACCACTGCACGTCTGTCATTGGAGAAACTGCACCAGGAACGGTCTGCCATTCAAAGCTAAGTATAAACTAGTTAACCATGTCAGAGTCCATACGGGAGAGAAGCCATTCCCGTGTCCTTTTCCAGGTTGTGGTAAGCTCTTCGCGAGATCCGAAAATCTTAAAATTCACAAACGAACACATACCGGAGAAAAGCCGTTTATATGCGAATTCCACGGATGCGACAGACGGTTCGCCAACTCGAGCGATCGCAAGAAACACTCGCATGTCCATACGTCGGACAAACCGTACTACTGTAAGTATCAAGGCTGCAATAAGAGCTACACTCATCCATCGTCACTTAGAAAGCACATGAAACTACATGGACTATCGCCGTCTCCCCCTCCACTACTTGAAACAGGGAACAACTCTACGCAAGGCGCCATCGAGAGTCCTTCGTCTCCTTCTAATATTCAACTGGGGAGTAGCACAGCAAATAATAATAATTCTTCAAGTGAGAGCAGAGAAGAAAACTCAAATTGGTATGCTTGTTAGAATACACCAAAAGATTGAATAGAACTATTAGATGCTAGGATGATGGAGTTGTCAGAGGCAAGAATTGGGGGTGCAGCGAGCGATACTCTCTGACGTAAGTATCCTGAGATTTGCTTCGGCGTGAACTCATTTCACACTCCGATGGAGAGCGACTACGTGAAACATAATTTAGACGAGTGATCATACAGTATCGACTAAAATGCTCTTATGCAAAGATGTCACACTGGCACAACCAGCTAGATACTTTGAGCACATAAAAACTTGAAAATATAACCCTGAACGCTAGTGGAACGGACCTCAATCAAATCTCTAGACGCTTGCTTCAGATTTAGAAAATAGGATTTCCTATGAATCCATCTGTAAATATTTATCCGAATATAAGTAGTATCTGTTACGAATTTACGTATATTTGAAGAGTCTAAGTTTAGTACCAGGTTCCCTGATATATATATATATGATGTGCATGTGTGTAGTATGTATATTGTCTTAAATTCTGTGGAGGAATAAGGAGTCAAGACTGTGACTGAGAATATCTAGGCAACACAGAAGGAATTCAGAAATGCACATTTTTGAGGACGCCTTTGATAATATACTTATTCTTCCGTTGGTTGATTGCCTATTGTCTAGAAAGACAATTTTATATACCATTTAATGATCATGAAATTACTGGTATGGTATTCAAGAATACGGCCCTTAAAGATTCGATTTGTGAGATCGAGAGATATGTGTGGCTCTAATGTCATGATCGATAAGTCTTAAAGCGATACAAAATATGAATTAATTCAATTGAACTTTCATCGTTGGGAGGTGGTGATCAATGAAAAGCTGTACCACGTTTATTTGCCTAAAGAAAACTATCAATAAAACATTACGCAAAACGCTGAAGGAATATCCTTAGTCAGCTCTGTATAGTCTAGCTATTATAAGCCTAACCTCATTTCATATGGATGATTACGTCTGGATCCAATATCTGATATAAGACAATATTAAGGGCTTGGAAAGAGTGATTTACAACCCAAGCTTTTTAATAATTAAAATGAGTTGGTTTCATGAATTGATTGGGTGGGGCTTTCTAGAATGAATTAGTGCGAAATATGAAGGTTTTTTTTGTGTCCATCAAAGGGAATCTATTTCGACGGTTTAAGGACGATTTATCCTGCTCTGTGACTGCGCTGTCGGATCTAACACATAGGCGACACGCTAATTCAGACAAAGTTTTCCTGTTCTGATCAGAACGATGTGGTTCTGAGCGTTGATTCTCTGCAGATGTCATTGTTCTCCCACTGCCTTGACAACTGCACGAATCAACCAGAATAAAGGTACACTGTTCAAAGATAAACTAGGCAGATCTATACAAGGCGTAATCTTAAGCTTTCTGACTCTTTCTCACTGAACTCGGAGGCCATGTAGTATAATTCGCTCCATCTAACCGCGTATTGACAACGGGGAGGCATGCGACTCTGGGATTCTCAGCTCAGAGTTTTCAGTTCAGAATCAGAACCAATTCAACACTTCTAGAGCAGAATACTCCATTGTCCGAATCCTAGCCTTTTGTAAAAGAAAATGCAACGTGTGAACAAATAAATGCAGCTTGGAGAATTGTTTGTAAGCCCTTTATGCCTTACCCATGCCCTTTTGGACTGCTCGAAGTAACGTTGTAGTGATAAACCAGTCAGCTTGATACATGCTTAGAAAAAGATACACTGCCCTGACAAAATATATTGACAATAATTATATTAAAGTGATATTTTGATAATGGATTTTTTTGTGTGTTTTTTTTTACGCTTGAAAATTCTTTCTACAGGCATTTATACTTCAGAATAATCTTTGTGAAGGAAAGAGCAGTGTTCAGTCTTCTTTTAAAAAAGGGGACACCACATTGTCCCTACTTTTACATCTTGAAAGTCTTATACCAAAATCAGATTCTAAGGATCTTGTATACTGGTACCATTTTTGTGAAAATGTGGCCTAAATCTTGATCCAGCTTTATGGCAATCACAGATCAATGTTTTGTCATTAGACTCGAACAGAATCAATTGTACGCGCAGAAACACACACGAGAAAATATATGGGCATTAGAAAGCTGTTCCAAAACTCTATTCCTTATTTTCATATATTTACGAGAAATGATATGGACACTAGAAATCTGTCCAAAGACCAAACTACTTCTTATTCCTACTCGTTATATTTTCATATATTTTGGAAATGATGATATTTTACGCGCAGAAACACATGCGTACGAGAAAACATATCTGTTTCCAAAGACCAACTGTATATACCTTATTCCTACTCGTTTTATTTTCACATACTGTATTTACTTACGCTCAACAAATTAATGAACTCAGTCTTTTGAAATCCAAAGTAAATTGCGATATTTTATCATTTGATTAGATTAAGAAGCCAAGCTGCCCCTTCGATTTAAAACCTCCTCCAAACATTGCAATTATAGATGTAGTTTTGCCCTTCCGAAATTAAGAGTCGGAACGTTAGTGGAAATTGGGTGGTGAGCGATCACCGAACAATTCCTTTGTGGAGAACGTAAACTTCGGGGAAACGGCCTTAAATGTAATAACTTTAAACCACAATGTCGGAGAATATAGAGAGAAAATCTAATGAGGAGGAATCGTTTGTACAGAGAGTGAATTAAAAGATCGGCTGTTGTTGTTCAAATCTGAAAATAACAAATCATAATTATATTTTTAACTAAATTGAACACTTGTTCAGGAGTTCAGCTAAAAGCTGTTGGATATAGGAAGAAGTGGCACTGTGGCAATGAGAAAAGGTTGTGTAAAAAGTACAATTCAATCGACCGGGGTTAAAACTACCATAAACATGGTAGCCATTTTTACCCAAGTTTTAGTTCAAAATATTGAGAAAAATATGGATAAAAACAATTCTATGCACATAATTGCGTTATTCTTGGAAGAGAATTAAAGAATATATGAATACAGATTCAGATATTTAGGAAATAGGGACATTGGAGCTCTTGTAAGAATAGTAGATGGTGGCGATTTTTCAAAAATTTTACCAAGTTTTAGCCCCAAACGTAGTTCAAAATATTGAGAAAGAATATGGTTAAAAACAATTATATGCACAAAATTGCGTTATTCTTGGAAGAGAATTAAAGAATATATGAATACAGATCTACAGATTTAGACATTTAGAAAAAAGGGACATTGGAGCTCTTACTGAAGAATGGTAATATACATGTAGATGGTGGCGATTTTTACAAAATGTACCCAAAAACATAGCTTGGATCATCGATGACAAAACAAAACAGTGATGTTGAAGAGAAATGTAAAAACCTATTTACAGAGGTTCAAAGGTTTTTATTTTCCACACAATATATTAAATCACAAGTACATAATCTGAATATATCAATAGTGGAAGATTGCAGAAGAACAACCCGAAGGGTTAATAATTAAAATAAAGGATCCTGCAATCCAATTTTTTTTTTTTTTCATAGAGTAGTGTAAGTGGTGGTATCGGCCTGGAGCAGTATATCCAGCACTGGTATGCATTTAAGAGACGAATATATACCGAGCTCTTGCAGAGATCCTTTGTACATAGGATATCAACACTCACCAGTCCTGAAGAGGAGGATTATCTTATTCATTTTTATAAGCAAAATAACACTAAGCCCTAGCAAAGGGCATTGCTTAAAGGGGGACTAGTACGTAAATCGCTCAATGTTTGATTTAGCTGAAACTTCACTGAAATAATTTCAAAGACCCATACAATTACTGGTTAATTTTTTTCTCAAAAATTCCAATGGGAAGAAATAAAAACATTTTTATGAATCTTTAGAGGTGTCAGTGACATCACTTACTCAACCCAAACAATTCATCACGGCTTCGCTCCATACATGTCTTCATGCTTAATGTCTTATTTTATTTCTATGAAGCTAAACGTTTGTGTGAAGGAGTTTTCTTACCTTATATGTGCTTAGGATTGATTGTTTGACTAGTTTTCTTCAGTGCAGAGCTGTTATCTGAACAAACCGTTCAGGTGTTTTGATCACAAAATACAAAGAAATGTATGGAGGTGAGTTTGGGTTGGTGTGAAGGAGTTTTCTTACCTTATATGCGCTTAGGATTGATTGTTTGACTAGTTTTCTTCAATGCAGAGCTGTTATCTGAACAAACCGTTCAGGTATTTTGATCACAAAATACAAAGAAATGTATATATATGGAGGTGAGTTTGGGTTGAGTAAGTGGCATCACTGACACCTCTAAAGATTCATAAAAATGTATTACTTCCCATTGGAATTTTTGAGAAAAAAATTAGCCAGTGATTGTATGGGTCTTTGAGATTATTTCAGTGAAGTTTCAGCTAAATTAAATTTTGAACGATTTACGTACTAGTCCCCCTTTAAGAACTGCAATCGAGGGGCGAAAAGTATTTAAGACATTAAGGGAATAAGAGTTCCACAGAATGAATGAGTGAATGAATGATCTTAATTAATGGTTAAAGGAAATCTATGACACCGTTAAAAAACAGTACTTACCTTTAGGTTCGAAATGTCAGTAAAGTTAAGTACTCTTTTTAATCGTGTTTAGATTTCCTTTAACCATTGAATTTATCGTTATACACCGAGACAGCCCATACTAGTGTACTCGCTAGAAAAGTTAAGTACTGTTTTTTACGGTGTTTTAGATTTCCTTTAACCATTGAATGTATCATTATACACCGATGCAGCCCATACTAGTGTACTCGCTAGTACTTTCTATTATTTATAATAATAATAATAATAATAATAGTAATAGTAATAATAATAATAATAATAATAGTAATAATAATAATAATAATAATAATAATCTATACTATAATAGTCTATACTCATCATAGTTTCTTTGTGAAATAATAATAATAATAATAATCAATATTTATTCAGGAGGCCTACATCGCTAGGATCCTGACAGTAACTAAATAAATATATATAAAAGAGTACTACAAATTTATTGATAACTAACTTTATTTACGTGTCAAACGTTAACGCGTATATTTAGCAGACATGCTAATCAGGAGAGGTCAGAGTCCCAAAGTTCTTTTCTCAGACTCTTGACTGAGTCATGAGATTAAGTTTTGATTAATGGGTTTTCTCCTTCTTCTCCTTCTTCTCCTTCTTCTCCTTCTTCTCCTTCTTCTCCTTCTTCTCCTTCTTTTCCTTCGTTTGCAAGGGGAACACTAAACACTATTCTGAAGAATGAGTTATATTAGTTGAGTCAATTTACATTGTTTGCGCAACTCATACTCCTTCTTTTCCTTCGTTTGCAAGGGGAACACTAAACACTATTCTGAAGAATGAGTTATATTAGTTGAGTCAATTTACATTGTTTGCGAAACTCATAGATTTGTACAGAGAGACATGATGGTTTGCGCAACTCATAGATTTGTGCAGAGAGAGATGATGGTTTGCGCAACTCATAGATTTGTACAGAGAGAGACATGATGGTTTGCGCAACTCATACATTTGCACAGAGAGAGACATGATGGTTTGCGCAACTCCGAGAATTGTACAGAGAGAGACATGATGGTTTGCGCAACTCATAGATTTGTACAGAAAGACGTGATGGTTTGCGCAACTCATAGATTTGTACAGAGAGACATGATGGTTTACGCAACTCATAGATCTGTACTAAGAGACATAATGGTTTGCGCAACTCATAGATCTGTACTAAGAGACATAATGGTTTGCGCAACTCATAGATTTGTACAGAAAGACATGATGGTTTGCGCAACTCATAGATTTGTACAGAGAGACATGATGGTTTACGCAACTCATAGATTTGTACAGAGAGAGACATGATGGTTTGCGCAACTCATAGATTTGTACAGAGAGAGACATGATGGTTTGCGCAACTCATAGATTTGTACAGAGAGAGATATGATGGTTTGCGCAACTCATAGATTTGTACAGAGAGAGACATGATGGTTTGCGCAACTCATAGATTTGTACAGAGAGAGAGATGATGGTTTGCGAAACTCATAGATTTGTACAGAGAGAGACATGATGGTTTGCGCAACTCGTAGATTTGTACAGAGAGAGACATGATGGTTTGTGCAACTCATAGATTTGTACAGAGAGACATGATGGTTTACGCAACTCATAGATTTGTACAGAGAGAGAGATGATGGTTTGTGCAACTCATAGATTTGTACAGAGAGAGAGATGATGGTTTGTGCAACTCATAGATTTGTACAGAGAGAGAGATGATGGTTTGCGCAACTCATACATAGATTTGTGCAGAGAGAGACATGATGGTTTGCGCAACTCCTAGATTTATACAGAGAGACATGATGGTTTGCGCAACTCATAGATTTGTACAGAGAGAGAGATGATGGTTTGTGCAACTCATAGATTTGTACAGAGAGAGAGATGATGGTTTGCGCAACTCATACATAGATTTGTACAGAGAGAAACATGATGGTTTGTGCAACTCATAGATTTGTACAGAGAGAGACATGATGGTTTGCGCAACTCATACATAGATTTGTACAGAGAGAGACATGATGGTTTGCGCAACTCATAGATTTGTACAGAGAGAGACATGATGGTTTGCGCAACTCATAGATTTGTACAGAGAGAGACATGATGGTTTGCGTAACTCGTAGATTTGTACAGAGAGAGACATGATGGTTTGCGCAACTCATAGATTTGTACAGAGAGAAATGATGGTTTGCGCAACTCATAGATTTGTTCAGAGAGAGACATGATTTTGTGCGCAACTCATAGATTCATACAGAGAGAGACATGATGGTTTGCGTAACTCGTAGATTTGTACAGAGAGAGACATGATGGTTTGCGCAACTCATAGATTCATACAGAGAGAGACATGATGGTTTGCGCAACTCATAGATTCATACAGAGAGAGACATGATGGTTTGCGCAACTCATAGATTCATACAGAGAGAGACATGATGGTTTGCGCAACTCATAGATTTGTACAGAGAGAGACATGATGGTTTGCGCAACTCATAGATTCATACAGAGAGAGACATGATGGTTTGCGCAACTCATAGATTTGTACAGAGAGAGATGATGGTTTGCGTAACTCGTAGATTTGTACAGAGAGAGACATGATGGTTTGCGCAACTCATAGATTCATACAGAGAGAGACATGATGGTTTGCGCAACTCATAGATTTGTACAGAGAGAGACATGATGGTTTGCGCAACTCATAGATTCATACAGAGAGAGACATGATGGTTTGCGCAACTCATAGATTTGTACAGAGAGAGACATGATGGTTTGCGCAACTCATAGATTCATACAGAGAGAGACATGATGGTTTGCGCAACTCATAGATTTGTACAGAGAGAGACATGATGGTTTGCGCAACTCATAGATTTGTACAGAGAGAGACATGATGGTTTGCGCAACTCATAGATTTGTACAGAGAGACATGATGGTTTGCGCAACTCATAGATTCATACAGAGAGAGACATGATGGTTTGCGCAACTCATAGATTCATACAGAGAGAGACATGATTGTTTGCGCAACTCATAGATTTGTACAGAGAGAGACATGATGGTTTGCGCAACTCATAGATTTGTACAGAGAGAGACATGATGGTTTGCGCAACTCATAGATTTGTACAGAGAGAGATGATGGTTTGCGCAACTCATAGATTTGTACAGAGAGACATGATGGTTTGCGCAACTCATAGATTTGTACAGAGAGAGACATGATGGTTTGCGCAACTCATAGATTCATACAGAGAGAGACATGATGGTTTGCGCAACTCATAGATTTGTACAGAGAGAGACATGATGGTTTGCGCAACTCATAGATTTGTACAGAGAGACATGATGGTTTGCGCAACTCATAGATTTGTACAGAGAGAGACATGATGGTTTGCGCAACTCATAGATTTGTACAGAGAGACATGATGGTTTGCGCAACTCATAGATTTGTACAGAGAGAGACATGATGGTTTGCGCAACTCATAGATTCATACAGAGAGAGACATGATGGTTTGCGCAACTCATAGATTTGTACAGAGAGAAATGATGGTTTGCGCAACTCATAGATTTGTACAGAGAGAGACATGATGGTTTGCGCAACTCATAGATTTCTACAGAGAGAGAGAGAGAGATGATGGTTTGCGTAACTCATAGATTTGTACAGAGAGAAACATGATGGTTTGCGTAACTCGTACATTTGTACAGAGAGACATGATGGTTTGCGCAACTCATAGATTCATACAGAGAGAGACATGATGGTTTGCGCAACTCATAGATTCATACAGAGAGAGACATGATTGTGTGCCCAACTCATAGATTTGTACAGAGAGAGACATGATGGTTTGCGCAACTCATAGATTTGTACAGAGAGAGACATGATGGTTTGCGCAACTCATACATTTGCACAGAGAGAGACATGATGGTTTGCGCAACTCCGAGAATTGTACAGAGAGAGACATGATGGTTTGCGCAACTCATAGATTTGTACAGAAAGACGTGATGGTTTGCGCAACTCATAGATTTGTACAGAGAGACATGATGGTTTACGCAACTCATAGATCTGTACTAAGAGACATAATGGTTTGCGCAACTCATAGATCTGTACTAAGAGACATAATGGTTTGCGCAACTCATAGATTTGTACAGAAAGACATGATGGTTTGCGCAACTCATAGATTTGTACAGAGAGACATGATGGTTTACGCAACTCATAGATTTGTACAGAGAGAGACATGATGGTTTGCGCAACTCATAGATTTGTACAGAGAGAGACATGATGGTTTGCGCAACTCATAGATTTGTACAGAGAGAGATATGATGGTTTGCGCAACTCATAGATTTGTACAGAGAGAGACATGATGGTTTGCGCAACTCATAGATTTGTACAGAGAGAGAGATGATGGTTTGCGAAACTCATAGATTTGTACAGAGAGAGACATGATGGTTTGCGCAACTCGTAGATTTGTACAGAGAGAGACATGATGGTTTGTGCAACTCATAGATTTGTACAGAGAGACATGATGGTTTACGCAACTCATAGATTTGTACAGAGAGAGAGATGATGGTTTGTGCAACTCATAGATTTGTACAGAGAGAGAGATGATGGTTTGTGCAACTCATAGATTTGTACAGAGAGAGAGATGATGGTTTGCGCAACTCATACATAGATTTGTGCAGAGAGAGACATGATGGTTTGCGCAACTCCTAGATTTGTACAGAGAGACATGATGGTTTGCGCAACTCATAGATTTGTACAGAGAGAGAGATGATGGTTTGTGCAACTCATAGATTTGTACAGAGAGAGAGATGATGGTTTGCGCAACTCATACATAGATTTGTACAGAGAGAAACATGATGGTTTGTGCAACTCATAGATTTGTACAGAGAGAGACATGATGGTTTGCGCAACTCATACATAGATTTGTACAGAGAGAGACATGATGGTTTGCGCAACTCATAGATTTGTACAGAGAGAGACATGATGGTTTGCGCAACTCATAGATTTGTACAGAGAGAGACATGATGGTTTGCGTAACTCGTAGATTTGTACAGAGAGAGACATGATGGTTTGCGCAACTCATAGATTTGTACAGAGAGAAATGATGGTTTGCGCAACTCATAGATTTGTTCAGAGAGAGACATGATTGTGTGCGCAACTCATAGATTCATACAGAGAGAGACATGATGGTTTGCGTAACTCGTAGATTTGTACAGAGAGAGACATGATGGTTTGCGCAACTCATAGATTCATACAGAGAGAGACATGATGGTTTGCGCAACTCATAGATTCATACAGAGAGAGACATGATGGTTTGCGCAACTCATAGATTCATACAGAGAGAGACATGATGGTTTGCGCAACTCATAGATTTGTACAGAGAGAGACATGATGGTTTGCGCAACTCATAGATTCATACAGAGAGAGACATGATGGTTTGCGCAACTCATAGATTTGTACAGAGAGAGATGATGGTTTGCGTAACTCGTAGATTTGTACAGAGAGAGACATGATGGTTTGCGCAACTCATAGATTCATACAGAGAGAGACATGATGGTTTGCGCAACTCATCATAGATTTGTACAGAGAGAGACATGATGGTTTGCGCAACTCATAGATTCATACAGAGAGAGACATGATGGTTTGCGCAACTCATAGATTTGTACAGAGAGAGACATGATGGTTTGCGCAACTCATAGATTCATACAGAGAGAGACATGATGGTTTGCGCAACTCATAGATTTGTACAGAGAGAGACATGATGGTTTGCGCAACTCATAGATTTGTACAGAGAGAGACATGATGGTTTGCGCAACTCATAGATTTGTACAGAGAGACATGATGGTTTGCGCAACTCATAGATTCATACAGAGAGAGACATGATGGTTTGCGCAACTCATAGATTCATACAGAGAGAGACATGATTGTTTGCGCAACTCATAGATTTGTACAGAGAGAGACATGATGGTTTGCGCAACTCATAGATTTGTACAGAGAGAGACATGATGGTTTGCGCAACTCATAGATTTGTACAGAGAGAGAGATGATGGTTTGCGCAACTCATAGATTTGTACAGAGAGACATGATGGTTTGCGCAACTCATAGATTTGTACAGAGAGAGACATGATGGTTTGCGCAACTCATAGATTCATACAGAGAGAGACATGATGGTTTGCGCAACTCATAGATTTGTACAGAGAGAGACATGATGGTTTGCGCAACTCATAGATTTGTACAGAGAGACATGATGGTTTGCGCAACTCATAGATTTGTACAGAGAGAGACATGATGGTTTGCGCAACTCATAGATTTGTACAGAGAGACATGATGGTTTGCGCAACTCATAGATTTGTACAGAGAGAGACATGATGGTTTGCGCAACTCATAGATTCATACAGAGAGAGACATGATGGTTTGCGCAACTCATAGATTTGTACAGAGAGAAATGATGGTTTGCGCAACTCATAGATTTGTACAGAGAGAGACATGATGGTTTGCGCAACTCATAGATTTCTACAGAGAGAGAGAGAGAGATGATGGTTTGCGTAACTCATAGATTTGTTACAGAGAGAAACATGATGGTTTGCGTAACTCGTACATTTGTACAGAGAGACATGATGGTTTGCGCAACTCATAGATTCATACAGAGAGAGACATGATGGTTTGCGCAACTCATAGATTCATACAGAGAGAGACATGATTGTGTGCCCAACTCATAGATTTGTACAGAGAGAGACATGATGGTTTGCGCAACTCATAGATTTCTACAGAGAGAGAGAGAGATGATGGTTTGCGCAACTCATAGATTTGTACAGAGAGAGAGAGACATGATGGTTTGCGTAACTCGTAGATTTGTACAGAGAGAGAGAGATGATGGTTTGCGCAACTCATAGATTTCTACAGAGAGAGAGAGACATGATGGTTTGCGTAACTCGTAGATTTGTACAGAGAGAGATGATGGTTTGCGCAACTCATAGATTTCTACAGAGAGAGAGAGACATGATGGTTTGCGCAACTCATAGATTTCTACAGAGAGAGAGAGACATGATGGTTTGCGTAACTCGTAGATTTGTACAGAGAGAGATGATGGTTTGCGCAACTCATAGATTTGTGCAGAGAGAGATGATGGTTTGCGCAACTCATAGATTTGTGCAGAGAGAGATGATGGTTTGTGCAACTCATAGATTCATACAGAGAGAGACATGATGGTTTGCGCAACTCATAGATTCATAGAGAGAGAGACATGATGGTTTGCGCAACTCATAGATTCATACAGAGAGAGACATGGTCGTTTTCGCAACTCATAGATTCATAGAGAGAGAGACATGATGGTTTGCGCAACTCATAGATTTCTACAGAGAGAGAGAGAGATGATGGTTTTCGCAACTCATAGATTTGCACAGAGAGAGACATGATGGTTTTCGCAACTCATAGATTTGCACAGAGAGAGACATGATGGTTTTCGCAACTCATAGATTTGCACAGAGAGAGACATGATGGTTTTCGCAACTCATAGATTTGCACAGAGAGAGACATGATGGTTTTCGCAACTCATAGATTGCACAGAGAGAGACATGATGGTTTGCGCAACTCATAGATCTGTACTAAGAGAGATACTGAGTTATTCTCATAATCGAGAATAACAAAACTTTTTTAAGACAGGGTAATTTTAGATGCTTCTTTCGATGATTAAAAATGTATTGTTAAGAATTCAAAAAAAGCTCATTCTTAAAACTGTGTGAAGACACTGCTAACAGAATATTCGTCGAGGGACTGAATGGAACAATAAACACGCCACGTGAGCTTACTCAACCCAAGCATCGCATCGCAGTTCGTGTACAGTTCTCTGAGGTAATAAAGGTGATCACAAAGTCAATTCCAAAGAAGATATAGCAATCATTATTGATTTACGGTTGCTTTATTTTCCTTGATAACGGCTTCGCAGATATTACTTTGGACTCAAATTAAAAGATAAACTTTGATAAACAGACGGCGCGGCCTTGTGTGATTCCAATCCGTGGTATCGAATCTTAGGGAAAATGCACGCAAAATTAAAATCCTTGAGATTTTGAATAAAATAGTCGGAAAATATGACATAACAGTGAGATGTTCAAATAAACGAAATCCATGAAAATATTAATGTATATAATCCATGTATAGTAGAGCTAATAAGGAAGGCGGATTAGTGTATCTTTTTGTATTCAGTCGTTCTTAAAAATATCGAGAAAAGCGAACCAAGGCTACTTGAAATCTACAGGACCTACAAAGAACCAGGTCTGGCCGCAAAATCCAAAAGCAGGCAGTAAAAACGGGGTTTGAAATAGCACTTTTATTGTTAAGTTATATATATATTTATTTCTATATATGAACCGAAGGTACACTAGTCCAATTGTCTAAACACTACACGGAGCGATTGAATATTCTTCAGTATTACTTCTATCAAGCGTATGTTGAGAAAAATCAAAGTTGGTTTCCTACTGCCGATATGAAACCCCACATGTACGCTGTCGTCGTCCCTGATCACCGTTGTTTGATGACTGGCTATAACAGTGTTCTGTAGAATAACGCCACAAGTAGTAGAGATAGCATTCTCTATAAAAGTGCATCAAGCATATGTTATTTTATTTGACATCGCCTATGATATACTATACAAGAACAAGTTCAATTACAAGTAGGTAGGGCAACCACAACGGCTTGACCAATTACTGTGGACCCAAAGAACTCAGAAGAAATGCTATGATTATAAATATCAAAATTACTAGGAGCAGCAGGTCAGACGGCGATCAAGGCTGCGTCCTGTACTACATTAATACAAACTGATTTCCCTGAAGTCCGAGGATTGTCGGACATGTACAAATTATTTAATGCATGTTTGTAATGGTTATAAAGGTTGCTCTTAAATGTTTCCAGTGTTAGCGACTAAACGTCATAGTAGAAGAGAAAGATCTCTAGTGATCTCACTCTCCTGCATATGACTAAAACTATCTCCTACTTCAAGTAAAATACTGTCTTAATCCTCACATACCTTCCGCATTCTCTTTCCTAAGTTAAGACTGGCTATAACAGTGTTCTGTAGAATAGCGCCACAAGTAGCAGAGAAAGCATTCTCTATTCATTTCAAATCGTATGGGAAACACTTAGAAGTGTATCACGCATATAACTGAAACTATCCCATAGCAAGTGAAATCATGCAGTGTCCTAATTCCCCACATGCCATCCGCACTATCTTTCCTAAATTACGACTGACTAGTAGTGTTCTCAGTGTAGAACAACGCCACCAGCAAGCAGCGTAAATCATTGTATATTCATTTCATCAATTCATTATACACCGACGCAGCCCATACTAGTGTACTTGCTAGTAAAGTTAAGTACTCTTTTTTATGGTGTTATAGATTTCCTTTAGCCATTGAATTTATCATTATGCACCGACGCAGCCCATACTAGTGTACTCGCTAGTAAAGTTAAGTACTCTTTTTACGGTGTTATAGATTTCCTTTAGCCATTGAATTTATCATATACACCGACGCAGCCCATACTAGTGTACTCGCTAGTAAAGTAAAGTAAGTACTCTTTTTTACGGTGTTATAGATTTCCTTTAACCCGCCATTGAATTTATCATTATACACCGACGCAGCCCATACTAGTGTACTCGCTAGTAAAGTTAAGTACTCTTTTTTACGGTGTTATAGATTTCTTTTAATCATTGAATTTATCATTATGCACCGACGCAGCCCATACTAGTGTACTCGCTAGTAAAGTTAAGTACTCTTTTTTACGGTGTTATAGATTTCTTTTAATCATTGAATTTATCATTATGCACCGACGCAGCCCATACTAGTGTACTCGCTAGTAACATATATATTTCAAAAAATTGGGGAAATACTTAGAAGTGCATTACACATACAATAATCTCAGTCATCTCATACTCGGTTCACGTATTATACTGTGTTTATATACACACGGCGGTACCGGACACATTGGAGACTGAAAACAGGGTAGGATGGGTATACAGTACGGCTTACCGGTCTTACATATCTGTGTAAACACTATGCTTATACATAAACGAACCAATGTTGTACCGTGGTACTCGAAGTCATCCGGGATACCGTTAATTGTAATTAACTTCTAGATACACGTACATCTATGAAACGAGCATTCCAGCTCAACAATACCTTTCGTTTTGAAATGAAGTTATACTAAAGTTATACTAATATCTTGTAAACGCAGCCTATACGCTTGCAAGATCACAGGCCAAGGAGAAATTACCAGTATCGAAGAGAGAAATATATTATCGAAATGATTTTTTTTTGTTTTCTTAAATATGGATTATCAAAGTGATACTAATCCAGTATGCACATCCGTGATTTCCAGGTATTTTGAGCCGTTTGGAACCACGTTCGCCCAAAACAGATGTACGGAGTCAATACTGAAATGTCTTTCCAAAAATACCGAGGATTAAAGCCGGGGTATGTATACTAATCTCATGTATTATTCCACAGCCATCTGTGAAATTAATGCGTCTCTGAATAATAATCATCATCATTGTAACAAATATACGGTAAAAATCACTTCGTGTTCGCGCAAATACAATCACGAATGTTTGTAGAAAAATACAGAATTCACAGAATTTTTTTTAGGAAAAATTCAGGAAAAATAATCAAAGCATATCCACTAATCCTGTCTCCCAAGATCGCTTTTATTCTCCCGGACTGGACCGTTATAAGCCGTCCATATCGCGTGCGTTGATCAGTACGACCCCCGTAACACTAGTCATATATTCAATACCAATACGTCTTGTTTTATTGTAGCCCCGTTGCTTCATGCCCCCATTGCAGTTTACGTTGGTCCTGATTCCAACCATGCTTGTTAACGCGTTGCACGTCAGTGCTTGTGTTCTATACGGGACGTTGTCCCACTGCGCGCGACGCTTTGCCAAGAGATCTGTGTATTTCGGGCGTCATTGGTGTAGTTTTAATATATATATATTTTAATACACATTCCACCATGTAGTTATTGACCAACACTATATATATATAGTATTCCTATCATTGTATTTACAACTGAAGATGGCAGTACGCACTGCCGAAACATGTCTTGTTTAAAAGTATTCGTGTTATTTCTCAGTTAAAAAAATTTAATATGCATTTTTTTACTTTCCTTAAAAATAAAACCATAATACTCTTCATCAGTAGCATTTATCATGGGAAAAAATAAAATAAATAAAAATATATAAAATATAAATATAAAAAATATATATATTAAAAATAAAAATAAATAAAAAATGGGAACGTTTTTAAACTTTGTGGGGAATATTAGGAACTTTCTTAAAAACATGTCTAAGAAAGAAGTAATTGTACTCAATTTTCACCGCACTGGAAGCGCAGCCAGACAACCAGCTTAGCCGACATGCCTCGAGGAAGCGAGCAAGCCGAGAGTTCCCAACGGCGCATAGTGCACCCCACAAGATCGTGGCAGTTAACGACTTGTTTTGCTTGTCCGTCTCAGTTAAACAGTCTTAGTTTCTGGTTATGGAACTGTGAGAGAACTGCGAAGGTTTAGGGATATGTGTGTGTTACCATTAACCTTTTTTTTTACACATTTGTAAACATAATTACATTTTCAAACATAATAAAAAAATAACTTAACTTAGTTAAAGATAGATTAGGAGTAGACGCGTCTTGCGCAGTTGTTGTAAAGCGTACGCGTCGCGCGTTTAGGGATCGAAATCTGAGATAGATCCTTTGAAATCCCATTTTTCAATGAAGTTTTAGTCATGAAACTAGATAAAGTTAATTCAATTCCATCCGCGAAAATTTATTTAGAAAGTTTTATAGCAATTCGTATTTGTAGGGTCTAAATACAATGTACGTACTGATAAATCCATTCACCCAGTGTTTTATCGAAAATGTCTTTCTAATATTATCCACAATAAGTACACGAATATTCGCGTTAATAAAAAATCCAACTTCTAAAAAAAATAAAATAAAAATTAAATTTAAAAAAACTTCTAATTCTTGAATACATAATGCAGCTGGAATTTCATCAGTTTAGTGTCTGGCTTAGCAAGTTGCATAGCTAAGCCTTCCGGTCCGATGAAACTGAAAGACAAAATCATTTGGATATACAACCCCAGAGTATCATAACCAAGCCTTCCGGGACACCTGAATCTTGGAAAACGTACGCTGCATGTAAAATAAAATAAAATAATCGAAAGCATAACAAGCTTAAGATAGATGGCACTATAGAACATACAAAAACCTTGAAATTGAAGCCAAAATCAAAGAATGACTTTTATTATATTACAGGATTGAGGATTCCAGAAATATCATGAGAACTCTCTTGCACTAGCCCGCGCTTAATTTAAATATTACACATTTCAACGAGATCGTTACACTGAAGAAGATCCGATGAAGAATCGAAACGTTTGTAGCTTTTAAAAGATTAATATCAAAACTAGAAACAACAAAATTTTAGTTACAAAAAACAACAACTTCAGCTTGAAATATGTCACTTTGTATGAAAATGTTAGAGTAAAAAAAAGAAAAATAGAAAGAAATTCAGGTCAATATTTCTGCTGCTCGTAATATAATGGTAAATATGTTGTTGTTGTTTTATGTTGCTGTTGTTGTTGTTGATGATGATGTTGTGGTTGTTGTTGTATGTTGTTGCTGTTGTTGTTGTTGATGATCATGATGTTGTGGTTGTTGTTGTATGTTGTGGTTGTTGTTGTATGTTGTTGCTGTTGCTGTTGTTGATGTTGTTGATGATCATGATGTTGTTGATGATCATGATGTTGTTGTTGTTGCTGTTGTTGCTGTTGTTGTTGTTGCTGATGTTGTTGCTGTTGTTGTTGTTGATGATGATGTTGTGGTTGTTGTTGTATGTTGTTGCTGTTGCTGTTGTTGATGATCATGATGTTGTTGATGATCATGATGTGTTTAAATAACTTTTTTAATAACTTTTTTTTCATGGTTTTAAGATTTTTTGTTTTAATTTGTCATATTTTAGAAATTAACTTGGTATTGACCGATCATTGGTCCATACTCACTCTATAAATCAAGAGAAAATGAGGCCGGACAGCTCTGTCCCTCATTCAGTCTCTTGATAAATACATGTACGTTACGTGTCGCTTATCGATGTTATGCTTATTATATTAATCAAGTGAACATTTTCCTTGATTATCTTATCAAACTTATTGTTTGTCCTACAGATTGAAAAAATAAGTCTACACACGAAAGTATTATTAAGCCGAGTCTACACGAGCAAATTTTCGTTGACAAGTTTTCCTTCACAAGGAAAACTTGCTCGTGTAGACGACAAAAACATCGCCAATTTTTCCTTGTCAAGGAAATCTTGTCAAGGAAAAAAGTTGTTCGTGTAGATGCGACTTTACTTAAGTCACAATGATAACGCCAGATAATCATCGATGCTGGTCGTACATGCGTTCTAGTGGATCTCGACAGTGATTTCTATCGGCAACTGATTAGTTTTTCTCCGATTTTCAATAAACAAAATTTCGTCGATTCGAAAGACCATTTTACAACCGCGACACAACTATAGAGATTTTACAAGTAACACAAGAAGAACATTAAAGCCGAATCTACGCGAGCAAATTTTCCTTGACAAGGAAGACTTGCTCGTGTAGACGACAAAAACATTGCCAATTTTTCCTTGTCAAGGAAACTTGCTCGTGTAGATGACAAAAAATTGTCAATTTTTCCTTGTCAAGGAAAACTTGTCAAGGAAAACGTGTTCGTGTAGATGCGGCTTAGCAAAAGACGCAACTAGAGAGAATTTACAAGTAATACCGAAACAAACAGGGACCAGGGAGAAAAATGGCCCACAAATATAGAAGAAAAAGGGAGAAAAATGGCCCACAAATATAGAGGGAGGAAGGAGAAACAACCGAAACAAACAGGGACCAGGGAGAAAAATGACCTACAAATATAGAGGAAAAAGGGAGAGAAATGGCCTACAAATATAGAGGAAGGAGGGAGAAAAATGACCTACAAATATAGAGGGAGGGAAATGGCCCACAAATATAGAGGAAGGAGAAGGAAAATGGCCTACAAATATAGAGGAAGGAGGGAGAAAAATGACCTACAAATATAGAGGGAGGGAAATGGCCCACAAATATAGAGGAAGGAGAATTAATATATTTTTAAATTTTTTTTTATTTTTATGTTAATACAATTACTTTTACGACAGATAGGACAGACAATCCAATTAAGAATAATGGCTTGGACCAAGCCTAAGAATTCATTAAATATTCTCAAACGCTTTCTTACTCAATATTAATGATATCATAACTCTTTAGCCTAATTAGCAGTGCATTTCTTTTTTTTAATTGAATTTTCTTACAATCACTTCTAACAGCAAACAGCTGTTTGATTACAGTTTTTTTTTTTTACAGTTTTATTCAATTATTATTGTAAACTTTACAATGTTTTGTTACAGATTACAGTCCTATTTCTGAGTTCTTCTGGATATCAACAACCGACTACCGCAGAAAATTATATTTCTGATTTATCAACAACTTCTCAAAAAAAAAAAAAAAAAAAAAAACTTCTCAATTCAGTTTTATACAGTTGAACCTCCGGTTGCGACCACTCTCGTAAGCGACCACCTCTCCTAAGCGACCAGTTTTCCAAAATACCAAAAGTTCAGTTCCAAGTCAAATCACTATACAGTTGAACCTCCGTTTGCAACCACCTCTCGTAAGCGACCACAAAGCTTGACATTTTTGACAAATAGTTCAGGGTAAAAACAGTGCGCGCGTCAGAGCCTACAATAGCATATTTCACCTTTTTCGGTTATTCTTTACATAGAGAGCCAGTAAGTTCTTGCTTGAATCGATACCCAAAGCCCATCATCCCTTTTCTCCCTTTTCTTTGCCCCCCACTCCCTGTGCTGTGTACGACCCTGAGGCCCGTTTCTCGAAATCCCCGTAAACTTTTCGGGTCCGAAAAGATATCCCAGAAATCTGAGACACTTACTCTACAAAGCTGTTCTTTTGACATGTTTTTAATATGAACAAACTTTCCCTTCATGCAAAGTTTCATGTCTGTAAACTACTTTGTTTTGAAGATATAGATTTTGAAAGAAACCCTTTTCGGGCCCGATAAGCTTTCGCGGGGGCTTTCGAGAAACGGGCCCCTGACCTCTCAACTTCGTCATATGATGAGAACGGACCAAGTATAATATTGTGCTTGCGCTTATATATGCTTGCGTCGGTGGCCAAAAGGCCAATAAATTTGTACTCAATATATTTTACAATTTCCATTGACGCGTCTTCGCTATGAGCACAAGAGCTGAATAACGCCACATGCACTTTTATATATTTATTAGTAAAACAGTTTCTTTCAGCAATACTGCGGGGAAGGCTGGTAAGAGCATCGTTGATCAGTTCCGAGGGTCGTGAGTTAGAATCCCATCGGGGTCAGAGAAGTTTTCTCTTTCTCATTTCTTTATTTTAATTTTTTATTTTTCACTAGTCATCTATAGGGTTCCTGCTTGATTCTAGTGCAAATACTGTTTTTTTATTTAATTCAATATTTGTTTATAATCTACCTATAACCTGTCTGAGAATACAACAATGCAGTCAATATGAGCTCCTCAGCTGTGCATGAATAGCAAGCCGGACACCTTTCAATACATTAATTAACACTTTCGGGACACGGTTTGCGGACTTCATAAAGTCACTCGCAGCTTGATTCATCAAATCAAAATTTATATTGGATACTGATATATATATATATAAGACAAAAGATTAGTTAACAAGTTTGGTTTAATTAATGGTAGGTAGTGTCTCCATTTATCGACAAGACCAGCTAGCTTGACTTGCCGAAGAGTTTTAGTTAAGAATTCTGTTTCACTTTTTTTCCAAAGAAAAAATGCACCCTTAATTTTCGCATTTATTTGAACTTGTCAAATCAAAATTTATATTGGTATAATACAAAATATGGTTAACAAGTATAGTTTAATTAATGGTAGGTAGTATCTCCATTTATCGACAAGACCAGCTTGACTTGCCGAAGATTTTTAGTTAAGAATTCTGTTTCACTTTTTTTCCAAAGAAAAAATGCACCCTTAATTTTCGCATTTATTTGAACTTGTCAAATCAAAATTTATATTGGTATAATACAAAATATGGTTAACAAGTATAGTTTAATTAATGGTAGGTAGTATCTCCATTTATCGACAAGACCAGCTAGCTTGACTTGCCGAAGATTTTTAGTTAAGAATTCTGTTTCACTATTTTTCCAAAGAAAAAATGCACCCTTAATTTTCGCATTTATTTGAACTTGTCAAATCAAAATTTATATTGGTATAGCACAAAATATGGTGAACAAGTATAGTTTAATTAATGGTAGGTAGTGTCTCCATTTATCGACAAGACCAGCTTGACTTGCCGAAGATTTTTAGTTAAGAATTCTGTTTCACTATTTTTCCAAAGAAAATGCACCCTTAATTTTCGCCATATTTATTTGAACTTGTCAAATCAAAATTTATATTGGTATAGCACAAAATATGGTTAACAAGTATAGTTTAATTAATGGTAGGTATAGTGTCCATTTATCGACAAGAACAGCTTGACTTGGCAAATATTTTTATTTAAGAATTCTGTTTCACTTTTTTTCCAAAGAAAATGCACCCTTAATATTGTCGCATTTATTTGAACTTGTCAAATCAAAATTTATATTGGTATAACACAAAAGATGGTTAACAAGTATAGTTTAATTAATGGTAGTGTCTCCATTTATCGACAAGAGCAGCTTGACTTGCCGAAGATTTTTAGTTAAGAATTCTGTTTCACTTTTTTTCCAAAGAAAATGCACCCTTAATTTTCGCCATATTTATTTGAACTTTTCCAGCTGTAAATCTCTTACCAGCCTCCCCCGAACAATTCTAACCTTTCTCCCTCCTCTTTCATCGATCTATTATCAAATTACCAAAAGGCCACAATGTTGCAGACAACATATTGTACAGTTCCCACCATCAACACTGATTGCCTGCTTTACCGGCAAAAACTATGTGTCCAAAAGGCCAATACATTTTTATTTTTATTAAATCTATTTTAGTTACTATTGTATCTTTAATAGCAATAAAAAGTTATGAAAAAAAAAAAAAAAATCTATTTTAGAATTGGCACTGACGCCTCTTCTTCGCTATGAGCACAAGCATAAGCGACCTCGCAGCGTCGCTGAGAACGAACCAAGTATAGTATTGCCTCTTGTGCTTGGGCTTATGTGCGTCGGTGACCAAAATTGCCACTGCAGACGCCTCTTGACTACACGAGCACAAACATAAGCGACTTATCAACGTAGTATGAGAACGGGCCAATTTTGCCTCTTGTGCTTGCACTTATGCTTGCGTCGGTGGTAAACGGCGTATACGGCCCTCTAAACGTACTTGCACCCTTTCAGATGGCTAATTATAACATAAGTACTCCAGACGTAATCGAGATATTTGAACTGACTATCAAGTTGCCTAGAGGCCAAAAAGTCGTCCTAAACATACTCTACAATTCCCACCAACGTTGCTGTCTGGTCAATATATTTGCCCCGTTTACTGTTAGAGGGCTTTTTTTCTTGAAATATTTGCTAGTTGCCCCACCATGCCAACGGTGTCATCTGAAATATCTGCCCCGTTTACTGTTAGAGGGCTTTTTTTCTTCTTGGAATATTTGCCAATAAGCCATGCACAGAGTTCAAAAAAAAAAAATATGCAGAACATATTGTACCATTCCCCACCAACGGTGTCATCTGAAATATCTGCCCCGTTTACTGTTAGAGGGCTGGGTTTTTTCTTAAAATATTTCAGTGGCAACAATTCCCACCGCCTTGCAGAAATACAGGGCTGTTTTTTAATATAATAAAGATCGTTCTCAAAATAAAAAGGGCAAATTTAACAATTTGTAGAACGTATATTATATTTTATTTATCACGTAATTTCAAAACTTATAGGAGACATAGGACAAAAAAATGATTATCATAGCTGGAAAGAGCTCGTTGAAATTGGTAAGAAAATCGAAATTTTGTATGAAAACCAGTGTAAATTTCCAAAGGTTTTCATATAAAATTTCGATTTTTGAAAATTCATATCTTCGCAATTTGTGAAGCGCTTTTTTCCAAACTTCACATTTTTACTAATTTCAACGAGCTCTTTCCAGCTATGATAAAAATATTTTTGTCCTATGAGTTTTGAAATTACATGATAAACCCTCATTCGGCCATTGCCACTAACATTGACCTTCTGGTCTTTTTCTAATATCACCAACGTAATTAATACTATCCGTATAGTTCTAAATATTTACAAAGGAAGTACTTGTTTATAAATGAAGAATAATAAAATACCTGTTATAGTTTATATATCGTGATGTGGTGCATATGTATGATTCATAATAAGGATTTATGTGTGAGAAGTCCACCATATGGTCCAGATGGTGTAGGGGGTTATCTAACACTGACATATTAAGTGAATAACAAAAGCCAATATAACAGCACCAGGCAACCACGGTGGCCACTGAAAGGCGCCTTTGTTTTCAAGCTTTGGTAATCTTTCATTTATTTGGTTTTTAGCAGTAATAAACCTGGGACAATACAGGTCAAATTCAATGCCTTTTGAATCTAATCTTTGTTGCTTCTTTTGTCCTGGTCTTTTGCTTACTTATTTCAACAAATGAAGAAAAGAAAGAGATTTAAAAATAATTGTGTCGCTCAAGAAAGCCAAGAAGATGTTGATTTGAAACGAACATTTTTTATTTGAAATGTTCTAAAATTAATTAAAAAAGCAGAGAGCGTTGTTATTCTCTATAAGATCTCTTTTAAATCTCCTTTTTCTTTGATGATTTTTATTCGGACTGGGTGATGATAATGTAAGTTTTCTTCCAGTCAGTTGTTTTGAAGTTGCAAATATTTATTCATATCTTCATAATGTCAAAATTGTCTCCAAAAAGGAATAGAACTGAAGATTGTAAGTTTGAATCAACTAGGACTTCTCTGATGTAGTTTCGGCACAATAGAAGCCTAAACTAAATTCCTTCTTCAAATTTTGGCCATGAAATTCACTGGAAATTCTTTGGAAATTCTTTGGAAATTCTTTGGAAATTCTTTGGAAATTCTTTGGAAATTCTTTGGAAATGTTCAAAACCTTGCATTTTGGAAATTGAAAATTGAATACATTTGAACCTCTGGATGCGACCACTCTCGTATGCGACCACCTCTCCTAAGCGACCAGTTTTCCAAAATACCAAAAGTTCAGTTCCAAGTCAAATCACTATAGTTGGAACCTCTGTTTCGACTTCCCTCTAATCCGTGTAGCTCAGTGCAGCTTTAAATACCCCTAAGACGGAGCACTGATGGAGGGAGGGGGTAAAAGGGCACACCGTTCGCCTCCTGGGAGAACAGTTTCGACTGAAAGGGGTTACGGAAGTTAAACTATGAAGAACCTCTACCTTTAACCTCTACCTTAGTAACAAAAACAGTCGGTGATATTTTTTCACGTCACAAAACTATTATTAAATTTCCGTGTCTGTAATGTTTTCTGTCTCGACGTGTTTCCATTTTGAAAATTGTGTGATCGTGATGGTGTGAAAAAAGCCTTTTCAGTGGCATGGGCTCCCTGTGGTCAGCGAAAAATGGGCGTTTTTTTACTCGGGCTACCTGTGGTAGCACGAGCCTTAATTTTTAATAATTTCTTTAC
>JAUJYZ010001221.1:42500-97500 GCA_033675265.1 Actinostola sp. cb2023
ATAAACTCTTCAAGAAAAGAAATGCACAGATACATCTGTGTTGCTACAAGTTTCAATGCTTTATTTTGGCAAAAATCTTCAGTCATAAAAAGAAATGCACAGATACCTCTGTGTTGCTACAACTTTTCAAAAGATCTTCTATACGTTACATTATGGAATTGAATAGTCTATAATTATATATATTGAACACTCTATGTCTTCAGTGGTAACCCTTAGAGTTAAGCATCACCTTTTCAAAAGATATTTAACTGAATTAGCCTTCGAACAAGGGGCAGTATGAGGCCTATCTCTTGTACAATTAGTAGATAGTGTAAACAGTACCTCCCAGTATACTCGAAAGCTTCATATTGCATGAGATTTGATATTTTTTCAATCACGAGGGTGGTGCCGGATGACGATGAAATTCTATATTGTTTTAGTAATGAATGCATCGATAACCTATATGCTTTTTGGCCTCTTCGGTTGTGATAATATAATGTATCTATCCTGGATTTTAGACACAGCGAACCTAGTATAACTACAGTAATTTCTATCGCGTTTTTCACTCGATCACATTCACTGGCACTTAGTTCACTAGCTATCTCGTTTCGCTTAATCACACTGTAGCTCCTCAAAGGCTTGGATATAATCTGAGCAATAATATATGGAAGTCTTAGATGGTTTTAACTGAAAATTAATCGCATTTTAGAACAATATTTTCCTCATCTCGCTATCAAGGATCTTCTAAGATATGATACTTAATATGATTTGCTCCAATTTTGTCGTTTCGCTTAATTGACACTAGCTCCTCAAAAGAGTTATGCTGGATAGATGGTTCTAACTGAAAAGTAATCGCATCTTAGAACAATATTTTCCTCATCTCTAAGATCTTATGATACCTATGCTATTCTCCAATTTCGTCGAAGGAGTCTCCCGCCCATTAAACAGAAACAACCCACTCATTAGTTCGCTCATCGTTACGCATTCACACTCGATTACAATATAACTTGCTAAATAACGACGATAATAAGCAGCTGCTCCAAGCATAACACACAGAGATCTATCAATTCACGAAACGTAGGTCAAAATACAGCTGCCTTGTTGTGGAATGGCTACACAATTAAGGGGGCAGCATTTGCTTAGATATAAACTTACAGTTGTAGTACTTGGTTCTACAATGCTTAACTCCATTAAGTTTAGGTAAACGAAGACTGAGAGAAATAATGGTGAAGGTTGAATAATTGATCAGAGAATACACGTGTACTGTGTAAGCTAAGAGAACGCCCCATTGCTCTGCACAGCACCGTCCCCTCTACTCTCATGGCAAAACTGTGCTCCCGCGAAGAATTAGCTCAATCAAGTTACTTCGTGCACAGATAAAAAGGACTATCATTGTTTGCACTAATCAATGTTTACATACAGGAAAAATACCCAAGAGATTGTCGGGCACTTTTCAAGATCCCATACGGGTTAGAAGAAATGAAGCGTAGATTAGACAAATTGAAATCTCACGGTATGAAATATATTCCTTTGGTGTTCTTACTGATGGAAACAGTGTGAAGCCGGGTCCTTCCTTAGTGAGATTGTCAATGTGGTCAGATAAGACCTCAATAGGAACAGACCCATGCAAAGAGCGGAATCAGGTAAACGCTTCCTGGAGTACCGATCGGTGTAATTCAGGTGATGCAATTCCGTCTAAGTTTGTAAACATTTAGGAGCTAGCGTCTGTTTGGCGTAGCCTTTGTTTTTTTCAGCGTGTTTTGACGGATATTTTACACGGATACTATGCGCTCGAGTTTAATTGAATTTCACTGGATTTGTTGTAAAGTGTCTTATCACATGAACCATATATCTCAATGTGGGCATGCTGGTAAATACTCATGCCCACTTGGAGGGATGTTGGTCTTCACATCTCTTGCCGGCCGGGGCATAAGCGAGGAGCTCAGTCGTCTCCTGGCAAGATTAAGTTACTCACGATTGTCTACTGTTAATCCATTAAAGGACGAGTTTCCTGAAGATTTTCCGCCTTATCATACGTGTAGATTGTTTGAAGAAATGAACTCGACCAAGAGTGAAAATTATTAAACGACGAGTTTCCTGAAGATTTTCCGCCTTATCATACGTGTAGATTGTTTGAAGAAATGAACTCGAAAATCATCAATGACAAGTTCTGTAGCGAGCTGCAAGTCAGTAGACAGTAGAACCTCCCGTAAGCAACCACCCAAAATGCCAAACTTTGTGGTCGCTTACGAGAGGTGGTCGCCTACGAGAGGTTTCAACTATAGTGATTTGACTTGGAACTGAAGTTTTGGTATTTTGGAAAACTGGTCGCCTAGGAGAGGTGGTCGCTTACGGAAGATTCTACTGTACATGAATTTCGTCTCTTTCCATCGAACCATGTTGATGGTAAAACTACTAAGCGTTCAATTCAACAAGTGTACACCCCAACGTCACCCAGCGGTTAGCAGTTGTTATTTTATACCCTGCGTACAAACACGGCATTTGTAGCCGTCTTCACAGCACCAGCCAACACTATTGATTCCCACAAACATGTACCACTGACTAAGCACTCAATCAAGAGGTATCCGATTTGGCCATTAGACATTTACCCAGTTATTCCCTTCTCCCCATATTCTCTTTTTCTTTTTTATATATTTTTTATACTTTTAGTTTTTTTTTTTTTTTTTTTTTTTTTTTAGGTCTCCAAGTTTATACTTATACATCCAAACAACCGTGAATAACATGTCTTCGCAGCACAATCCAGTTTATACATTCAATTAATGTTATTGGATATAACGCGCGCGCTTCAAACCAGCTTGGAAATCCATCGGAAATTAGTTGCCAAACATAGAACATTTCCAAAGATTTTGCAAGCCTTTCTGCGGTTTGAAAAGAGTGTGAATTTTCGCTGTGAGCGTGAAGCTGTTTTTGTTTTTGCAGCCCGAGGAATGTAATATAGTAAGTAGTGTTATACGTAGACGCTGTTCTACACAGTTTATACAATTTTTTTTTTTAATTTAGTTTGTACAAACATAAACAAACAGTATCAAGATAACGATGATCATACGAAATGGTCGTTTATTTGGTCTATATTTTGGCATGTATGTGCATGTACGAAAGTTCCGTGTGGTAATATAGAGATAGGGAAATAAAAACTAGAACAGTAAAAATTAAGGGGAAAGATAGATACATGTGACGATAAAGTAAGACACGGAACGAACTGAGATCCAAATAAAACTCGGAGAATAAAAAAATAAAAAAATTCATAATGAGTGAATGAACGAATAAAAATATAAAAGATATGAAATAAATATTTTAAATATATTTTTAAAATAACCAAATTAAAAAGAGGAAATAAAATATAATTTACCATCAAAACCGTGACTAGACATATCATTCCATGGTACCGCATCCCGCAGCACTCTTATGTCGACGTAACTAGCTGAGACGCTAAGATGCTGAGACGCTGTTTGTGAGGCTTCGTGTCACTCGAGGGGGTCCAAGGCTACTCACGGCATTTTTGTCTGAAAACAAAACTACTAACATTTCTTTCTCACAACAAAACGAGTCACCACAAGATTCTGGTGGGATAAAGAAGAATGCCATGCAAAAAATTTTTTTATGATATATATATATTATCGTTGCATTGGACAATACACCACTCCCTTATTCTACATATATTATATATATCATATTTGTTGTACAGTACTTATTGACTCTGTAATCTCGATATTAAATCGAACTTTAACTAGTTACTCGACATACGCGCACGCTGTGTAGCTGGTTAACTTACTTGTCTCGTGCTCGCCATTTAATCTGTATCATGATTATGAAAGCATTATTCCTCGCATAACCATCAATATCATGCAGAGACACTACTGAGTTGAAACCACGAACGATCTCTTGGGTTGGTGGAATTCATGATTTCCCGGTTAACTACTGGCATTTTAGTATTTTCAATATTTTTAATGTTTTCAATATTTTTTAATGTTTTCAATATTTTTATTGTTTTCAAAAATGTTGGTATTTTCAACATTTTTAATGTTTTCAGTATTTTTAATGTTTTCAACATTTTTAATGTTTTCAATATTTTTAATGTTTTCAATATTTTTATTGTTTTCAGTATTTTTAATGTTTTCAATTTTTGGGGATATTTTCAATATTTTTTTAGTGTAATATTTTCCAGTATTCATGTTGTTTTTTATAATTATCTTCAGTGGTTCCAGTAGTTTTAATGATTTCAATATTTTCAGTATTTTTTGTGTTTTCAATATTTTTTGTATTTCCAGTATTTTTTGTATTATCTATATTTGCAGTACTTTCTGTGCTTTAATTCTCACATTTTCAGTATTTTAGTATTTGTAGTTTTATTATTAAAGCTTTAATAACGGTTTCGTGACTCGACACGTTCTTCCTTCCGCGCAAACAATGTTGTCATCCACATGTGCGCACTGAACGCACTGCGCGCATGACACGCTTAAGCTATACATCCGTTCCATGTTGTTTTCATTATTTTCATTGGTTCCAGTAGTTTAAATTTAATGATTTTAATATTTTCTTATTTTTTTGTGTTTTCAATATTTTTACTATTTTCGTATTTCCAGTACTTTTAGTGTTTTCAATATTTCGATTTCAATTTTTTTTGTGTTTTCAATATTTTTAGTATTTTTTATATATTTTTATATTTGCAGTTCTTTCCGTGTTTTCATTCTCATATTTTCAGTATTTTAGTATTTGTAGTTTTATTATTTTAATAATAACCATTCAGTGACTAGCCACGTTCTTCCTTCAGCGCAAACAATGTTGTCATCCACATGTGCGCACTGAACGCTCTGCGCGCATAACACCCATAAGCTCTACATCTTTTACAAATCGTTTACATTTCCCTGAAGAGCAGTTGATTGGCTAATAATATCGTAAGCATAAAACAATAGCGTGAAATAATCAGTTGATACCTTACTGTTGAATTTCGAGAAATTGTACCAATTCATTGAGATACGCACTACGATACAACAGTGCGCATTTTAATTTTAAAGTCTAAGTTTTCTACTGAATTTCTTCGTTCTCTCTTAATATTTTCGATCTATTTTGTACCATGACCTCGCTTGCGCGCGCAGAATCCTGTAGCATTCTGGGAAACTACGAAAAAGGTGCATTGCCTACTTAGAATGGAGTAGTAGGGGGAAAACCGCTGTAAGTGGTTAGGCTTAGTAAGAACCCGTGACCTCAACACCCCGCGGCAACGCAATTAAATAAAAGTTGTAAAAATTGCTACTTAGAAAAATCGCTAAGGAGGTGTGCGCTTTACGAAAATTGTGTGTCGGGCAAACAAGTCGGTTATCTGTAAAGCACAAACAAATTGTGAGAATGTGTATGTTGTTTGTACGTTGCCATGGAGCAATTAACACAAACACCAACTGTAATCTGGTAATATAATTTTTCATAACAAGGCAACAATACAGATTAGTACAAAAGGAGATTCATCTTCAAAAATCCCTACACAAAGATGTGCTACTGTGTGCAAAGACAACATCCTTGACAGTTCAATTTCGATCATTTCATTTTAAGGAGAACACTTATTGAAATGGGACCAAGCAACAGGAGAGCAAATAAGCGAAGGGTACTTGGCATGACAATGACCATCATATCTAATCATGTCGCAGCTGCATTGATATTCTCTGTTTGCAAACATTATCCTAGCTATACTTGAGGCTGTCCTGGGCTGTCCCAGCTGCATTGATATTCTCTGTTTGCAAACATTATCCTAGCTATACTTGAGGCTGTCCTCGGCGATGATGAATCACAGCGAAAAGTGTGTGGATTTCAATTTTATATCCTACACTGTTGACAACATTGAATTGTTCCACGAACCTCTCATTGCAAGCATCTTCTTCAACATCGTTCTTGCAATTTCAGCGACGCTTGGGAATGGAATGATTATCGTTGCCATCTTGAGCTCACAGAACCTCAAAACGCCATCTTACTTACTGATAACAAGTCTGGCGTTCACAGATCTTCTGGTTGGTTTACTTTATCATCCTTTCTTAATTGTGATGGATTTGTTTTACCTGCAGAAGAACATCGAAAGTATTTGCGTCATCATGGAACTCTTTTTACTGCCTATACTCTTTCTTGCTGGGCTTTCGCTTATCATATCTGCATATATCAGCATTGACCGATATTTAGCTCTCCGTTTAAGACACCGATATAGAGTCATTGTTACGCGAAAACGGGTTCAGATATCGATTGTGGCAACGTGGGTTTTACTCTTAGCCTTGTTGTTGGTGACAACGTACTTTAGACGAGAATTAGCGAGACATTGGGATATCATTGCAGGAATAATAGGTTTGATGTCGTTACTCATAACCTGTACTTTCTACATCAAGTCCTTCATAACTCTTCATCGTTACACAGCACAAGTTCACGCCCAACAACCCAACCCTTCACAGGGAAACTTTGATGTAGTGAAATACAGGAAAACCTTGAAGACGATGGTGGGCATATTGGGATGTCTCGTTCTCTGCCAGCTTCCATTATTGTGTGATCTTTTGGTGGCGAGGTATTTGAGCTACTTCATTCAAGGAATCTTTACACATGTTACAATGGTCATCTTTGCACTTAATTCCAGTATAAACCCAGTCATTTATCTGATAAGGTTTACAGATATTCGGCAGGCGTGTCGTCATATGTTACGCAATCTTCTTTGCTATCACTAATGGACGCCGGGAGGAATTGCGAAGGAAGAACGTCTGAAAATGTAAGGCTGACTTTAGAAGTTTTAATGACAGGACTAGTCTGCGCTACAATATGATTTCCTAATTCCTTACATCTCATTTAGTTGTCGGCTGACAACCTTGTTAACGGGATAATAACCGGTTCATTCCATCGTCCAGTTTGACATCGGTCCAGTCCACCTGGAATTCCGGTAATTTCTTTTTCAAATTTGCCAATTGCTCTAAAATCGGGTCGTAGAAGACTGCACACCTACGATTATAATCCCCTTACGACAGTCGAGTTGTTTAGTGTCACGGGACCGGGGATACTCTGGCATTTTTGGGGGTAGGGCCGGAAAAACCTTACCCTATCTCAGACCTAAAACGGAAATTTTCCGTTCCCTATCCCAGACATAAGCTTGAAAATCAATACCCTATCCCAGACCAAAAGGTCCAAAAGGACACATTGAAATACCCTATCCCAGACCTGTGGACCTTGATAACCATACCCTGTATACCTTATACACCTATTCCAAATATCGTTGTCCTGGCCGAAAGAAACAAGCAAGAAGCTGACGACTGCAAAGGACTTTGGGAATCTCCTAATTAATTTATTTATCCGTGGTACTTGAGAAGTTATCCCTACGAGCGTTGAATAGCAATCATTTGGAACTATTCGGCCATTTGCAAAATTGAAAATGCAAGTCGTCAAAATGTCTACGGATGAATAAATGAATAAGGAGAAAGGCCCAATGCCATTTGCGGTCGTCAGCTTGTTGCTTTCGGCGAGGACAACGATTTTTGGAATAGGTGTATATGGGAGTATACCCCCTGGTATAGTGTGCCATCAGCGCACAAATGATTTTTTAAAGTATCCACTATCATCGCGTTAATAAGGATGGCCGGTCCTATATTTTTAGAGCTTGAAGATATATGCCATTTGTATTACAACTGAGGCTCCGGAAACTTCCCATTAAGATCGAAGGGGGTTGATAAATGATTCACTACGCTGGAGGCTGTGATAGCAATCCAACCACCGATGTGACGAAACGTGAGGAGAAAATACATTGTAGGACCAAATGAACGGGTCAGCCTTAACTGCGACTGACATCTTTTTTTTTCTTTCTTTTTTTGACATTTAATTTAGAACTTTGACGTGGATGTATAGAATGGACGAACCGCTGAGAATGTTGGATGTGATTTGTATTTGTATAGGTAATAGCATGGTTTGTAGTGATATTTGGGATAAATACCACGAGTGATCATGATATTTCAAAATTGTTAACAAAATTTCACGAGCCTCCGGCGAGTGAAATTTGTGACAATTTTGAAATATCACGAGTGGTATTTATCCCAAATATCACGTACAAAACATGCTATTAAATGTTTATAATATGACCTAAGAAAATACTGCAATTTCGATCAGTTTGTCTGTAGTTTTACCATGAACTAATGGAAAATGCTCTCAAGTAAATTATTTTCATAGAAAAACGTTCATAAATTAGATAACAAATGAAGAAAACAGAAACAAGAGGTTTCTAAAGCTTTATTTGTACCTTTTTCAGCAATAATTCTTAATTCACTTCTCGATCTAAAGCAGGAAAACCTTTACTTTAGCACGATCAACAGTCGATCGTTTCTCGCTGATTTTTGCAGTCTCAGCCAAAGAAAACCTTCCTGATTTGTCAACAATATATCCATGTTGATGTACTTTTTCAATTTGTTGTTCTTGAGATTTGTTTCTAGGTATATTTCAGCTTTTTTAGCGAGAAAAACTCTGTCGGGTTTATCCGCCATCTTGGATTTGAATGTCATGCTTGGTGCTCAAACAATGGTTACCATGGTGATTTTGAAATACCACTCCTGAGAGCTTGAAATACCACTATTACGCTGAAATACCACTCCTCTCAGCCAATCGAATTGCAGGATTTTCTTAGGTCATATTATAAGCATTACTATATCACGCTGGGCTAGAACAGTACTGAATCTCGAGTTTTTAGTCGTGATTTTGAATATAACTTTTTACAGTATAGTCCGCAATCAACTTCAAATTTCACATGTAATGTAAAGAGTACTCGCCAAAAGAAAAAAATTATTCTTTTGTTTTATCAATGTTACGATTTTTGGCGGGAAAATGACGTCACCAATTTAGTGTGAAATCGAACATGAGGAACATGGCGAATTTTAATAAGCGCGTTTGGAAGAACTCATTGAGATATGTTCAAAACCGTAGAGATAATTGACAAAGTCGCATGCAATCAGAAGATATGATTTTTCAAAATTTGGAAATTCCAGTACTAGTACTTTTTAAAATTGGCTAAAAAAGGCAATATTCAAAAATCATATGTTTCGACTGCAAGCGTCTTTTTCAAATATCTCTACGGTTTTGAACATATCTGAATGAGTTCTTTCAAACGCGCTTAGTAAAATGCGCCATGTTCCTCATTTTCGATTTCGCACTAAATTGGTGACGTCATTTTCCCGCCAAAAATCGTAATATTGATAAAACTAAAAAGAAGAAACATTTTCTTTTGGTGAGTACTCTATACATGTGAAATTAAATTATTTGAAGTTGATCGCGGACTATACTGTAAAAAGTTATTTTTAAAAATCACGCTTAAAAACGCAGGTTTCTTTTTTTCATCATCATCACCCCCAGTACGTCAATCATCATATCATCTTTAGCCGACTCCGGCCCGGTTGGCTCAGTTGATCCTTTGTGTGGGATCGGAGGTCGTGGGTTCAGTCCCTGGTCAGACCAACCGAACAAACCCCTCAGAGTCTTAAAAGAATCGAGGGAAGGTCTACGCGTATTGCCTTTGTTGCCATTATCAAATCGATCACGTGAAATGGCGGTCGTTGGATTACAGAATCCAGTGATATTTAGCCCAAGAAAGAACTAGTCAGAATAGCCGCTTCATGTTGAGTGCCTGAGGCTATGTCCGGTTCCCGGGGTGAGGTGGGTTATGTTAGCTAGGACAGCGTGGGAAATTAACTACACCCAAAATAGATAACCTCTCCTAAGCGACCAGTTTTCCAAAATACCAAAAGTTCAGTTCCAAGTCAAATCACTATAGTTGGAACCTCTCGTAAGCGACCACCTCCCGTAAGCGACCACATGGCTTGACATTTTGGGTGGTCGCTTACTGGAGGTTCTACTGTATATATATATAAAGTACAATAATTATAATAATGAATGACGCCTATAAGCCCAATGAGAATGAACATTTTATTTGTTGCGGTACAAGGAAAACGCCTCACGTTCTGCGCATGCTCACTCAGCAAAAGAGAGAGACTGGAACCAAGAAGAGCATATATTCCAAATGTATGGGCTATCTTTTCCGATGATAAACTGCTTTCACTCTAAGCCTGTGCAAGTGGGCGTGAAAGACCAGGGACCTTACACATCGAAGACGGAATGGACGACGACGACGTCAGAGAAACAATAGCGCTAATTAGAAAATTCAAAACCTTTTTGTTGGAATGTTTGAAATGAGCTCGATTTGGTCTTAACTCCAGGAGTTGAGTACAAAGCTACAACGTGAAATGCGTATGTTTGACGACGCAAAGAGAACGAGAACGCCAGTTCGTTATTTGTCAAGATAGTTGTTTTTAGTCAACCGGACGACAAAAAGACGATGTCATTCACGAAAGGCGGCGCAAATTTTAGTAAAAACACGGAAAATGAAACAATTATGAAAATAGACAACAAAAACACTTTATTCGAACTTCGTCGTCCTCAACGTCGTCGTCCTGTTGCGTAAGGTCCCTAATGAGGATGCAAGTACGACCATCCTAGCTCACTGCCTAATAACCCTTGGAAGAAATAACCGATACCCCTCAAGAGTGTAAATAACCGAAATAACCGATACCCCTCCCCCCACCGTTTCATCTCCCCTCCCCTCCCCCCCGTGTAATTCTTGTAAAGCAATTGGAAGATTCGTGACAAAACATTTTATAAGTTTCCAAGTTTTTTGACATTTCCAATAAATTTCCAAGTTTTGAAGGGCGTGCGTAACCCCCCTCCCCCCACCGTTTCACCCCCCCCCCCCCCGTGTCATTCTTGTAAAGCAATTGGGAGATTCGTGACAAAATGTTGTATCAGGGGGAGGCGGGATTCACAAGGGGTTTCACTTCGTCTAGAATCTGAAAAATATAGTAGTCTGAAATATCGATCTCCGCTTATTTTACCCAATAAATCAGTGTCGATTTAATTCAGAAGGCTTCAATATTCTGGCTTTATCCGGAGTAATCTGACAACGCTCTTTTTAAAACCACCTTTTTCAGTATTCAGACTGTAAACAAAGATAATATTCAATAGGAATGTATTCGTTTCGATCCTTTGTCTATATTTGGTAAGAATACTAATATACTTAGTACATTATTATTATTATTTATTTCTGGTCTTTAAGTTTAGTTTCCTATATTCCAGATGTAGAGCTACCATGTAGAAATACTGTGAATAAACCGTTATTATTATTATTATTATTATTATTATTATTATTATTATTATTATTATTATTATTATTATTATTATTATTATTATTATTTCTGGTCTTTAAGTTTAGTTTCCTATATTCACAGATGTAGAGCTACCATGTAGAAATACTGTGAATAAACCGTTTATTATTATTATTATTATTATTATTATTATTATTATTATTATTATTATTATTATTATTATTATTATTATTTTATCATTATTTATTTCTGGTCTTTAAGTTTAGTTTCCTATATTCACAGATGTAGAGCTACCATGTAGAAATACTGTGAATAAACCGTTATTATTATTATTATTATTATTATTATTATTATTATTATTATTATTATATTATTATTATTATTATTATTATTATTATTATTATTATTATTATTATTATTATTATTATTATTATTATTATTATTATTTTTTTTGGTTTTTAAGCTTTTTAGTTTCCTATATTCACAGATGTAGAGCTACCATGTAGAAATACTGTGAAAAATACCGTTATTATTATTATTATTATTATTATTATTATTTATTATTATTATTATTATTATTATTATTATTATTATTATTATTATTATTATTATTTATTATTATTATTATTATTATTATTATTATTATTATTATTATTTATTTTTGGTCTTTATTTTTCATTCCTATTCACAGATGTAGAGCTACCATGTAGAAATACTGTGAATAAACCGTTGTTATTATTATATATTATTATTATTATTTATTTTTGGTTTCTAAGTTTAGTTACCTATTCACAGATGTATAGCTACCATGTAGAAATACTGTGAATAAACCGTTATTATTATTATTATTATTATTATTATTATTATTCTTATTATTTATTTTTGGGCTTTAAGTTTAGTTTCCTATTCACAGATGTAGAGCTATCATGTAGAAATACTGTGAATAAACCGTTATTATTATTATTATTATTATTATTATTATTAGTTCTCCCTTTTTAACATAGGCTTAGATTCTTATTGCCACAATGCGACTTCAAGGAACTTAACAGTTGAGCAATTGTCTGACAAATTGACACTCAAAGTCAAAATTGGCGGAAAGAGGTCCATAATGTTATGCTCCCTGAAATTCAGGTGTTTCCGTCGGGTTTTAAACCAATTTTCCAATTTTAAGCACCTGCGCCATTGGAAGTTAAAAGTTTGGAAAATACTCCAATGGCTTCCTAATTTCCCAAAACCTTGTCCAAATATATATTTATTGTCTTGATTAATTTGACGTCCTAGGTTTTGAGAAATTAGGAAATGAAGTCATTGGAGTATTTTCCAATCTTCCAATGGCGCAGTGCTTAAAATTGGAAAATTGGTTTAAAACCCGAAGGTATTTTCCGAGTCTTTTAACGCTGGACGAAACCTTACGAACTGCCTTACTAGTTTAGATGTTCTAGGGGTGACACTCGATCGATCGAGAGAATATGAAGTAACTCATGTAACTGTAATGTAAAACCCTTTGGTTTCGTTTTCACGTGTGATTTTAATATACTCGTTCCAGCTGGAGGTGGTAGAACAGATGAAGGTATACACCACCTTGCACGTAATTTCTGAATAACAGTAATCAGTGATTCGGTTTCATTGAAAGAAACTCTGTGTACTGCACAGATCACGACAGCTTCCGTTTAAAAGTTATATTATAATTCAGGTATGATGATAATGGCTTTTATTTAAACACTATTAAGATTACAGTAGAGCTGATGCGGTTGTATATTTATACTATAATAAAACTATATTAAAACCCACCTCACAGAACTTGTAAATTAAACGATCATGGAGGTCATGGAATATGCACACACACACACAAATATATATATATATATATATATATATACAAATTAATCAGAGTACTTCTTGATTCACATGATGTTTATTTCCACTACAACGCTGTTTCGTGCGGACGGTGTAGAAACACCGTCCGTACTCTTCAGGTGGCAATGCGTGAATAATTCCACAAAGAATGTTACATAGTTGACAGAAAGGTCATGTGATCCTTCCATGCCTGTGCAACGTCGTTGAGTTCCAGATTTTATACTCTTCATATAGGGCCCTATGCAATACTCGATTTCTGTACTTTGCATAAATTTGCAAAAACTGAAAGAATAACGAGTTAAGTAAAGGTAAAGTAATAGATTGAAAGACCATCGACAGTTTAGTATTTACCCCCAAAAGTGCATTAATAAAAATGAAACCATCATCAAGTAATAAGCGTTTGAAAGGTGCAAAATACATGGAAACGAGGCATCTAGGGCCAAAGTCCGGTTTCTGGTACAAATCTATGTAATTTCAAATCACTATAACTTTTCAAGATTGCATAGTAAGCCCTAAAATTTGGTATGTTCATTATTGAAAACCCTCTCTTCAAAGAGATGGTCAGATATTGCTGTAATATCTTCCCAATAACAAAGGAAATCAGATTTTACGATTCTACCAGTATTGCATAGGGTCTATATATATGTATATATAAGGCTATTTTTCAAAAATTGTTGTCGGATCCAAAGGCGATATGAAATGCGCGATAGGCGATGGACGATAGGAGATATAGGTCATTACGATACCTAAAAACACTGGAGATGTTTAAAGTAACCAAACTATAACCACTTTATAGATCCATAACGTTCCTACAATCTATGTGAGGAGTTTGTGAATTTGTAAGCTATTTTGAGCAAACCAAACAAAACTTGCCTTTTGCCTGTCGCCATTCTCCTATTGCCTTTCTCTTATCGCCTTTGGCTACGACAACGTTTTTTGAAATAGCTGTATACATATGTATGCTAATGATCTATTGTTAGTTGTTATGGTTATGGCCAGAGCAGTAGACTATACATTTGGCTTTGTTTTGGGTGTAGGAATAAAGAGCATTGTTTTGTAGTGGAGTTATCTTTAAAGCCTTAAAGTGCTTTTTGTTTGGTAATTGCCTAAGGATATCGATGCGTTTATAGTCACATTCAGGTGTGCGCGGCTGTATTAATCATTCACTTGAATCAAAAGTAATTTGGATGTAAATGGGAGAGAAGCGATTCACTTGAACGAGGGAATTAACACCTGAATCTAAAACTGATAATTGCGTACAAGAAGAAGCTTTAGGAGAAAGTGAGAGAGCGAGAGAGAGTTGGCATGTAAGAACATTACTCACACGAAGAAAAACGTGAAGAAAAAGTAGTAGTAGAAGAAGAATAAAGAAGAAGAGAAAAGAAGCAGAAAAGGAAAGACGAAGAATATTAAGAAGAAAGACAAAGAAGAAGCGTATTTTGAACGAGCTTCTGCTCTTTCACGTAACGTGGATAAATAAACGATTGATTGATTGATTGATTGATTGAGAAAAAGAAGAAGAAAGAAAGAAAAAATAAGACCAAGAAAGACGAAGAAGCGAGGAGAAGAAGAAGGAGAAGAAGAAGAAGAAGAAGAAGAAGAAGAAGAAGAAGAAGAAGAAGAAGAAGAAGAAGAAGAAGAAGAAGAAGAAGAAGAAGAAGAAGAAGAAGAAGAAGAAGAAGAAGAAGAAGAAGACGAAGAAGAAGGAGAAGAAGAAGGAGAAGGAGAAGGAGAAGAAGAAGAAGAAGAAGAAGAGAGAAGAAGAAGAAGAAGAAGGAGAAGGAGAAGGAGAAGGAGAAGGAGAAGGAGAAGGAGAAGGAGAAGGAGAAGGAGAAGGAGAAGGAGAAGGAGAAGGAGAAGGAGAAGGAGAAGGAGAAGGAGAAGGAGAAAGAGAAGGAGAAGAAGAAGAAGAAGAAGAAGAAGAAGAAGAAGAAGAAGAAGAAGAAGAAGAAGAAGAAGAAGAAGAAGAAGAAGAAGAAGAAGAAGAAGAAGAAGAAGAAAGAAGAAGAAGAAGAAGAAGAAGAAAAAGAAAGAAGAAGAAGAAGAAGACGAAGACGAAGAAGAAGACGAAGAAAGACGAAGAACTAAGAAGAAGAAGAATCGAGAAGAAAGACGTAGAAGAAAGACGAAGAACAAGCAGGGTGGGCTCAGTAGAATGGAAGAAGAAACATAGACTGAATTTTCGAACAACATCGCGTCGTCGAAGAAGAAGAAAGAACAGCAGTAGCAAAAACAACAACACATAATAATAACAGCACAAAATGAGAAATCATTCCATGAAGAACAAAAGAGAATTAACGCATGAACTGAGATCATAAGCTGATGGCTCTCATCTGTTGCAAACACTCTAAATCCACAAAGTCCAATTTAACCAGTAAATTTATATTAAAAAAAGGGGTGAATCTTAAGCTTAGCTGCATTAAAACGCTCGATGGCCGAATGGACATCGTATCAGCTGCCATTCTTCGGGTCAGTTCGATCTTCATCTATAAACTATGAGAAGCTTAGGTTAAGCATCCGACCCAAGACATCAAACCAGACAAAAGGAACCCATCACTTTTATTCTATTATATAAACTTTCATTTAATGAATATATTAAAATCAGTTGACGTAGTTCATGTTGATTGAATTAACAAATACAATCTGCACCGGCAACAATTGACCATCTCAAAAACACACCAGTCTATAGCCAAACCTTCAACCCCACGGGGGTTATCCGTTTTGGGGTTTGAAATGGCTGCAAATTTGAACCGGGGTGCTTACCATTTACTCGGAAAAACCGGAAATTCCGGTTGGAAAAACAAATGGTATGTGTCATTCCGATCGGAAAGTTTCGGAAAACTCGGTCTAGCGATTGAGGTGTTCCACTTTTCCCGCTCTTTTCGTTTTTTCCCGTAGACGCGTGTACCATTAGACCGAGTTTTCCGGAATATTCCGATCGGAATGACACATGCCTTTTTATTTCAACCTGGAATTTCCGGTTTTTCCGAGTAAATGGTAAGCACCCCTGTTTTGTGGGTACGTGCGTGTCCGCCGAACTGTATTGTGAAATTACTGAAAAATCTAAAAATAATTAAAATCTTAGCTTTAAAAAAATCTCTGAAAGCATTATTTTATACCTGTGTGCAAAATTTACCAATAAAATTAGTACAGACTTGTTCAAGCAGTCTGAATGGGTCGCTTAAAGCCTGCCATAACCATAGTGTTGTATGGCTTACTATCTACATGTGTTGTGTATTGTTGTATAATTGTGTACAAATTCATTGCTTTAAATTAAGTTTTCGTAGTTTTTCATGGCCAAATGGTTACTAGCTTGCACCCTGGGCATCCCATAATTCAAGATGGCCGCCGTATCGGTAAAAAGGTCTATTGAATACATAAGTTAATTGTGTGTTATTGCTTCAGTGACTTCTTAAAAACTCAATCAAAGGTAAACGACGGCACCTGTACTGTCGTCAGTCGCAGATATGAACAGTTGGTTGTTTGAAGCCGTTATTGAGAAAGGCCGCACTGCCCCTGGGCTTCTTGCCTGTTTGAATAGAAAGAAGTGAATAAAACAATCCTAAGTCATCTAAATCTAAGTCTTTAATCTGCAAAATTACCCATCGGTACAGATGATACAGACAAAAGGCCCGATTTACAATTGTTTTTCTCTTTTGGATTTCTAAAACATTTCGCTGTTCAAAGCCGGCTAGGGTTCCTAGTTATATATTAATAACATAATGTGAGAACAGTATATAATAGTTAAAACACTGATAAACTAGACTAGAGATCTACATAAGCCCTTTCACGGTTTTTCGCTGCCATTTTGAATTGGGGCAAACTCGGCAAAATTTATAGAAATCTGGATCACTTTGACTTGCCGTAACTCCGCTCGATTTTGTTGGATTTTCAAAATTTAAACTTCGATAATCAGCAGGCATGCATACCAGTTGTCGGACTGAAAATAAGACCAATGTAGGTGTTCATTAATGACATGTACAGTTGGCCTTCTGATTGTGAAAAAGAAACGACCAAGTCGGAGCTCAGCTAAGCTTAGAAAACAATCCAATTCCTTTAAAAACAAAAAAATATTGGATATGAATCACCAAGGCTATTAGACTATGATAAGGATGAATGAATGAATGAAATAAAGAAATAGATGTACATGTGTCTAGTTCTGATGGGAAAAAGAAATGACCAAGTCGGAGCTCTATCTGTCCAGCTAAGCCTGATTAGGAAGCAATCCAATTCATTTCAAAACGATAACAAACAAAAATTAATATTGGATATGAATCACCAAGACATTTAGACTATGATAAGGATGGACGAGAGAAATAACTGGAAAACAAGGCACGACCAAACCGAAGCTCTCTCTCTATGTCCAAATAAGTCCAGAAAACAATCCCATTCATTTAAAAACAAAACAATATTGGAAATCAATCACCAAAGTTCTTAGATAATGATATCAGTGGACGGAATGAAAGAAATAACTGAAGAAATAGACATTCCTCCTGTTTGGAAACCCTGAAGGCACGACCAAGCTATATAGCCGGAGCGCTCTCCACATGTCTCCTGCATGTCCAGCTGTGTTTAATATATAACAATCCAAGTCATATAACAATTTAAGGCTTTTTGAACAATTACCGAGGCACTTAGGTGGTTGAAATGCCAGCCTTTGCTGAAAATTGTGAATCTAAGAAATCAATATTGCGCTTTCTCGGTCTCTCTTTATCCCGGGGGGCCGGGGTGGGGGGTCTTCCATATATAAAGTGGTTGGGATGCTCGTCGGAAATTTTGAAAATGACCCCTAAAAGGTACCTGAATCTTGCTCAGGTGGGCGTGGCAACAAATAATTTTTACCCCTAACTGAGGTACCAACTCTAAAGTGACAAAAGCTACAACTGTCATTCCGGCTGTCATTATCTTATCTCGGGTATCTTATTTACTGACAAACATCCTAAAAGGTACCGGCTTAGTCTCTTGTGGTCCTTTTAGATTTGCGATACTCTAAGAGGTACCGGCAAATCGCGGATCTGGACCCCTAAAAGGTACGACAAGCATGCATCCCAACCACTTTAGATATGGGAGTCCCCCCCCCCCCCCCCCCCCCCCCCCCCCCCCTCCCCCCGGGCTTTTTATCCCCTGGTGGTTCCTCCTTGTCCTTTCTTCTTCTTTTTCAACGAAAAAAAATGGCGGTGTTGTGTTCCAGTTAAAAAGTAGCATATCGCGGAGTAAATGAACCCCCCGCAAGAAAAGGCATCTCAAAATGTCCGGCCCCCCTTTCGCTTCTTTCCAAATAAACACTTAATTGAATACTGGAGCGCGAATAAAGGATGCAAACATTTTGTCACTGAGTTACACGGCACTCTTCAAGTCCGTAGTAGTACTGCTTACATATTAAGAGGATATTTTAATTTTTACGAACGCGCGTATTGAGCGCCAAAAACCAATAGGCTGGAAAATACGTTTTGTACAAGGCTAAAATTGCCTTAGTAAAGAGTTCAAGTTATTTGTGATGGTTTTTGACCGGCAAAAGTGAAATTAAAGTGTTAACCCAAAGTGAAATTTTGATTTGAAAACTGTCCAAAAGGGCTGGTTTTTGGCGCTTTTTGCGGAGTTACGCGATGTTGAAATAAATATCCTCTTAATGGGTAGTCGAGCGATAAGGTAGACTACTATTGTTGGACTTCAGTCAGATCAATCTCCATACAGATTTTTTCTGTCTAATCTCGTTTTAAAGGATGTTTGTGTTTGTTGTTATTATCAATCGAGACAGAAAATATTTTGATATCGGGGGGTGACGTCATAGATTTCCACTAGGTTGCCATCGTGACGTAGCCTAGTTTCCTATCCAGTCTTTTTATGATCCATGGTCAGATGAACTTCGCTTATTTCTGATCAGGTTTCGTGAGGGATTTCAACTGTTAGAACATGCAACTGGGCTTCATTTGATTTTCTTGATCTCTGCTCTTATGTGCAGTGTTTGCCTGTCATTTGAGGGCAGATCATGACTGATCAGTCATATAGACTTTTACTAACTGATTGAAACCAAGCAATACTCTCAGGTTGATAGTGAAGGGCAGTGTTTGCCTGTCATTTGAAGGCAGATAATGAGATTCAGGAACTTTTACCAGCTGATTGAAACCCAGCAATAGAATACTCTCTGGTTGATAGCACATGAAGGGCAGTGTTTGCCTGTCGTTTGAAGGCAGATAATAAGATAATAAAATAATTAATTATTATATAATAAATGACCGAGTATCTCGAAGCCTGGTATCTAGCAAATCAAGCAATTTGATTGGTTAGATTGTTTGCCTGTCTAGATTTTGTAATAAGTCCGCACATGCATCTTAAAATCTGTAAACATTGTTTCTATCATATGGTTTTGAGTAATTTAAGAAATGTAAATTTTTAAAGAGCTCAAATTTCACTCCTAACAATATATGAAAAACATTAAGCAAAACATTAGGAGTATTTCACTGAAAAATACCAAAATTGCAGACAGAAAACAAACCCAGCGCGCGCTCGATGGCGACGTGATGATAGCGACAGTAGCGCGCGCACTGCTTCAACTACAATTTTATTCAAAAACACAACAGAATCCTCAACTTTCTTGCCATTTTCTTCACCATTCTTGTTCATTTTTATCAAAAATCCATAGTTCCTCGGTGTATCGCAATGTTTTCAACACCAAAGTCGAGGAAATGTTCGATTTTAAGATTTTTTAGTTATTCATCATCGAGCTAGAAATACCTCGCTTCACACACTTTCTTGTCAAACCGGTTTTCAAACAAGTTATGTAGTAAAAATACTTATTCTAGTGTAAGGCTTGTAAGATATAAAATGAGTTATTTTTAGTTTACTAAAATGGTCATATAATAAAATTATTAACCGAGCTTGGTCGGTCTGTACAGGAACATCTTGACCTCGGTCGTGGTACAGACCTCGCTGCGCTCGGTCTGTACTTTCACGACCTCGGTCAAGATTTTCCTGTACAGACCTCCCGCTCGGTTAATAAGACCTATTATTATTATATATTCATGAAAAAAAATCATCGAATCTGATTGGTTATTTGCACTGCAGACAGACTTTGCATAAATACTCGTGCAAATTATGTTCAAATTGAACTAGAATCCGTCTGATTACCTTACTTATTATTATTATTATTATTATTATTATTATTATTATTATTATTATTATTATTATTATTATTATTATTATTATTATTATTATTATTATTATTATTATTATTATTATTATTATTATTATTATTATTATTATTATTATTATTATTATTATTATTATTGTTATTATTATTCATTATTATTCATTATATTATTCATATTTATTGTTTGTATTATTAATATCATTAGTTATTGTTATTGAACAATCCAAGCGATCATTTTAAATTTTGTAAATAAGGATTTTTATCTATTTTCTATCTCTCATTTGTATTTGTTTTGAAGAATAAAGTTATTATTATTATTAGTTTTAAAAAAATTATTATTGTTATTATTATTATTATTATTATTATTCATTGTATTATTATTATTATTATTATTTTTTTTTATTATTATTATTATTATTATTATTATTATTATTATTATCATTATTATTATTATTTTACGCTTGACGAAACCACAGGGAACTACTTTACTATTATATTTTTATTATTGGGATTATTTTAATGCACCTTAGAACAGACAGACATACAGATGGACAGACAAGACAGACAGACAGACAAAACGGACAGACAGACAAGAGTCATGCTCTCCCCTATATTTATCTTGTGATATTTCACCTGTCAACAACAACAAATTCCGCCGTTTCAAGGACAGCGAAATCGTAGTACAACATCACTCACTACAATAAATCCTACATCGAACATCGAGAACAGAAACAACAAGAGACGTGCCTAGGTATGTAACTTTACGCTCACGCAGAGAGATATCGTATAGAAAATGAGTAACGTTAGAATATCGCTCCTGGAAGCACAAGACCTCGTTGTTGGAGTCCTTTGACACTTGGGCATCCCACGAGCACCACTTCCGGTTACTGCTGTTAACGACAATTATCGACCTTAAAAATAGGGACGGTTGCTATGACGACGGATATTTACGTACGACGAAGAATTTAGTGCCATGCACTTTGTGTGAGATAATGCTTAGGGGTTAATTGGAAATGCATTCCTGGCGATCGAGATGGAATTTATTTTGCTTTGAAAAAACGCTGTGGAAATTGAGAAGAAATAGTCCCTTTTCGCGTTCACAGATTCCGTTGTAAAACCGCTGTACTTATTGACATCAGACGCATTTGTACAGGCTTAGCCTCGAGTCAGTGTAAATTATTCACAAATATCAACACGAACACGAAAATATGTTGACATGAAACAATAGAAACATTTTTGAATTGCACGGACTGTTTTCTGAATCGAGGCTAAGCCTGTACAAATGCGTCTTTTGTCAATGACAGCGGTCATCTCTAAACAACGCGAAACTGGTGTATTTGAGCTCTTTGAAAAAACACACGTGTGCAAATTATTCCAAATTGAACGAGAAATCGTATGATTACCAATTAATAATATTCATGAAAAAAAAAGTAATTTGCATGCACGGTAATTTGCACTGCAGTGCAAATTACCTTTCAACTGCACTGCTCTAAGCCAATCAGAATCGACGATGTCTTTCATGAATATTATTAATGATATAACACGTTGACAAAAAATATAATGGAAATTATAAGTTAGTCTGTAAACCTGGCCTTGGTTTGCGAGAGCGGCGCATGCGCAAACACAAACACCAGTTGCGCCACCAGATGGACCCAACATGAGAATAATCGCAGGTACAATAGAAAAAACTTGAACATGTGGGATCCTTGTGCTCATTCTGACGCCTGGCCCGTTTTCACAGCGAAATACAGTCGAACCTCCCGTAAGCGACCACCCAAAATATCAAGCTTTGTGGTCGCATACGAGAGGTGGTCGCTTACGAGAGGTTCCAACTATATAGTGATTAATATTTGACTTGGAACTGAACTTTTGGTATTTTGGAAAACTGGTCGTTTAGGAGAGGCGGTCGCTTACGAGAGTGGTCGCAACCGGAGTTCAACTGTAGCTAGTAACTGTTATGCCTACGATTATGCTTGATCCAGGCTATGTGAACGATTTGTTCTTGCGAGAGTACCACGTGTTAATTAACTCAAGAGGTTCGCAATTAATAGCTTAACTTATTACTCGGGCTTCCTGTGGAATGTCAGAGTTGTTTTTGTTTTTTTTGGAATGCCCGAGTTATAAATTGCCGATTCTTTTTTCTCTTCGCACCGTCACAAATCGCCAACGTCCATACAGCGCATGCGTGGATGTTCTAGTTTTAAATAAAATATATACCTCTAGGGTTCGAAAGCCTTAATATAAATCCAGACAACGGACAATGAGGAAACTCATTAGGTTGTCTAGACTTGTGGAAACTTAGAACGTAAGCATTGAATCGGATATCCGGCGAAAGAGAGGCCGGATAAATGACAAAGAATGAGGAGACACACAGATTAACAGTGATATATACAGTCATATATCATTAATGTTGTCCAGCTAATAAGATATTATTAAACACTACAATAAATGTCACGTGTCTCAAGGCCTTGTTACACGGTGAAACTTTTTCGTGAAGCTGTTAGGTGAAACGGTGCGAGACAGGTTTCACCAAGAGTTTCACCGTGTAACATGGTCGTTTTCAGGAAACTTTTTCGAATTTGCGTTGCGAGACAGTTTCATGAAAAGTAGAGCTTCTTTCTACTTTTTCGTGAAACTCGAAGCAAAAACGTTTCATAAAACCAGCCATTGCACCGTGTAACACACCTCGTGAAACTTGTTTCAGCAAACATGTTACACGGTGAAACTGTCTTGCACTGTTTCTCGAAAAAGTTTCACCGTGTAACAAGGCCTTCATTCTATCTAGTTGGTTTTGCGCACGTGGAATTTTAATATCAAAGAGAAACATCACCCCTGCCTGTGAAAACGGGCATTGTTAACATTCTCAGTGTTCTCCTCACACTGAGGTAAATTTTGCTTTTGAAATTAAAATATCACGCGTGCAAAACGAATATAGAATGAGATACGTGACATTTATCATATTTAATTAGGCATACCGTATACCTTCTATTAAGCGCCCGGAGCGCTTATGGCATACGTTTCTTTGAAGGATGTAGCACCTGAAATCGACAATCGACACACATACAGTCCGTGGGCGTGCCAGGCAGTGGCGCCACTTTGTCTGGAACTGGAAAAACAACCACTTTCATTGTATGTGGGGTTTGTTTCCAGGCATAATTTTGAGCATAATAGTCCGCTTAATTTTGGGGTGACAAAAAAAAAGGATAATGCTCGATTTTTAGAGCATAATGTATTCTCACCGAGTCTTCTTTAGAAGTCCAATGACTTCAATAGTTAAAAATTGGATTCGGCAGGTCAAATTAAACTCAACTGATAACTGCCATCTAGGCATAGTTCACACAGCAATCCTACCATGGGTGTAAAAGTCATGCACCGCTTTAATGAGGGTTTATCAGGTAATTTCAAAACTCATAGGACAAAAAATGATTATCATAACGGGAAAGAGCTCGTTGAAATTAGTAAAAATGTGAAGTTTAGAAAAGATCGCTTCACAAATTACGAAGATATGAATTTTCAAAAATCGAAATATTATATGAAAACCTTTGGAAATCACGGCTTGGAGGCAACTCTTGCCTCCAACGTACAAAGGTTTTCATACAAAATTTCGATTTTTGAAAATTCATATCTTCGCAATTTGTGGAGTGATCTTTTCCAAAGTTCACATTTTTACTAATTTCAACGAGCTCTTTCCAGCTATGATAATCATTTGTTAATCCTATGAGTTTTTAAATTATGTGATAAACCCTCATTAATAATAAAATATTGTAGTGGGAATAGCTAGAGTACCGAAGTGATGACGTCATAAAAATTAAATTTTCGCTTTAACAACTTTTATGATCCAGGCCGAAATTACAGTGATTTGTGAGGGGAAATTATATATTCAACTGGGCATATCTCAGCCGCTATTTAACCGATTGCTCTCAAATTTGGCATGTAAGCTTCTTTATTGATGTTCTTTCGAAATCGGGGATCGCAAGTTGATAAAGCGAAAATTATTGTGACGTCACACTTCGGTACTCTATTAACTGAGCAAATAAGACACTCAAGTTAGTGTCAATAACTTATGCATGTACTGCTGTGGGAGAAAGCGGGAACCATTTTCCTGGTTCGGTGGGTAGATTATCAGTGTATTTTATACACCTATTCCAAAAAACGTTGATAACGGTCGATCTGAATTGGTTGATCTGAAACTTTTAAATTCACGTTAACTTCCGCCATATCTCGTTCGAACACCAAGCGTGATTCCAAGCTTGAGGTCGAATGAATGAATTTCGCATGTTACCAACGAAAGAGCCTCAGTTCCTCATAATTCGTCTTGATCTCAGATCATCCATTTCAGATCGCCCGTTGTCAACGTTTTTTTGAACAGGTGTAGACATGCACAAAGAAGACGAACGGGCAAAATTAAATACACAAAACAACTTCAAAAACTATAAATAAATTTAAAAAAATTATAAAAACATACAAATAGTGTAAACAAGAAAATGTTAAATTCAAAGGCTCTTTCATTTCAAAATTCCCCCTTCGCATCAAATGCTGGCTTTAGCTGTACCTTAAAGTTCTTTCACTGAATTCGAATTACCTAGCACTTTGATTTCCTGGTCGGTGCGCCTTCAGTATCTTACAAATTCATCGGTTTATGTCAAGATTATACAGTTTCCTTCTTTTCCTTTTTTTTTTTCAAAATTTTATGTTGAGACTTAATTTTACTTTCTTTGCTATACCAACTTTTCTTGCCTTACCGACTACTTAGCCAAAAATAGACCCTTACACTACTGAGCGGTACAGTTTAGCCGGTTATCTCGCATTTGACTGGGGCTATACATATTATTGTACTTAGCAAGGGTATAACTTTATCTGAGGATTAAGTTCTCTCTTGTTGTAATCCATTTGTTCAAAAAATATCAGTTCAATAAGTTATTTTATAATGAAAACTAAGGATATTAACATATTGACATGTCACCGAAACGTGGTATGTTAATATCCTTAGTTTTCATTCTAAAATCCGTCAGTTCACAATCTTTGTTAGTTAAAATAAGTTATTATAAGTAAAAAATATAGAAATACACATTGAAGATGGAAAATAAGGTTTAGAGTGCCGAGTTCGATTGGTTGAAGTCAAAGAAAAAGGAACTTATAATAAACACATCTATTAAAAAGTCATTTGTTTCTAATGATTTCATGTTTCTCTGAACAAACATTATTAGTTGGTACTGATCAACCTAATGTTTAGCTTAACTGGTCTTAACTTGAAGGACAGAAATATGCGCTTCTGATTTGTTGATATTTTCTGGTTATCACCTGTCACTGAACCATTTTCTGTTTCTACTAAGAGTGAATTGCTTAAAAATTATCGTCCATGCAAAAATAAAAATGCCACTAATGTGACTATGTATTATACAAGTTAGTTCGAAATTCGGTATGATTCAGATATGTAAACTTTGTTTACTGAAGCAGAGTGGCCCATTCAGCACTGGTATATATCCATATAGGGGCCCTGCAAAATTCTACATATAAGACTAACTATTCTGGATAGGAGGGAAAAGTTACTTGCACTGAATGACAGTGTCTCCGACTGTTTGCACGCTGCGAAACCTCAGCTCCGCATAACTGCCAACTGTCAGTTGAATTCTCCATATTTAGTCAGCCATGTTCGTGTCTTTCACTCCGTGACTTCCTGTTAACGAAAGCTTGAAAAAAAAAATATATATATATATATATATATGATTTCTTGTCAAGGTTTTGAGATATGGCTTTTTCTTGAGATCGACCTCTTGAAAAATCACTTAGAAAATACGCATCAGTTGTCATCTTCTAGACAATTCCAAAAACCAATAAACCTTGCAAAAGACTTGAACCCAACCGGGCCTTGATTAATTTATTGTTGATTCGTACCGTGTCGACATAATGACACACTTTACATAGGGATATTGGTTTTGGGTCGAAAGGGCCCACTTAAAAACCGTATAAATCGTTAGATTCCCTGTGATAACGGCCGGAATAAGCGGTGGGAACATTTTCGAGATGATCGCATGTGATCAAGATCAGAAGTCGCCCTTTGTTTGAACCTCTCGTTTATACTCGTCAATGGGTCTACAATAGGCTCGTATTTGAACTTCAATCAAGTATTCTAAAGAGAGAAAAAGAAGCGCTGAACTCGAACCAATTTGCTCCAAAAAGTCTTTTGAATTCAAAGGGTGCCCCCACTTATAGTTTTGATTAACTTTTGTCCGTCCACAGCAAGGCTTCAAACTATTAAAATTTGATGATTAATTTAAAGAGTTAAGGGCCATACTAAACCATAACAAGCTTGTTTAAACCTTTGTGCGAGTTATATTTATCTAAATGTCTTACTATCTCGTCCATCCCAATGTACCAAGGCACTGTTTTCCCCTTATCAACTCTCACCATGAAACATTTACAAACAGAAAGGTATTCTATTGAAATCTTTGCATGACCAGGCTCTAGTCGAGATAAAAACAGTTGGGTTTTGAAGGCAACTTATAAGATTAGAAAATAAACAGTGAAAGTGACTCGGGATCAGAATTGTGAACATCGCGCCGTTTAATTTCTTTTAGTTCAGAACAATAAATCGGCTCAAAAATACTGAGTTAGACAATTATAACCGCGAAATAGACGACGCTTGCCAACTGCGAAGCTCCTGACAACATGCGACGAAGCCTTAAAGTCAGTAACACTAGGGTCTAGTATTTTAGAGAATTGTCTTAGAGGTTTTTAACATCTGAACGACTTAAATGCAAGGGCAAAAAACCTGAGGATATTTTGGCACGTTTCTCTTTCGCGACTTCCACGGCTGTTCGCCATATGTCACTTGAAGAGTACCACTTGAACGGTGATGAAAGCTTTTGTGAACTCCGAGAGAAGTATATTAAAGCCGATCTATGTTCACTTCTGGTTGAGTCGATCAAATCGATTAAAATGTCAACTGAATTATTATTGAGAAATATGTAATTTGTTATCGAGATGTCAAGCTTTTGGACTCTCAAACGTTCACTGGGTGAGAAAGCTTTTTCGATGCACGTAAACTTGTTTTAATTGCTGAAAATCGTCTTTTGTCTTCCGGCCGAGAGTGTATGGAAAGTTTTCTTAGCAGTAAAAGTTTTTTTGTGTGGAAAAGTTTGGCCGGGGTACTTTGGAAACTAGGCAGATACCCTTTAGAAGAAATGTGCTTTATCTGAAGGCACCGTTACAAGGCTTTATATGCACTCAATGCCAATTCAGTGAACGTCGAGGGGGCCACAGAACTCAAACCGATTTGCATGGCATCTTACGGTGCTCCTGCTATGACATGTATTGAATTTTGAAAAACTACTAAAGCAGGATAACCGATTCAATCTATCATTCTTAATCACAGCTAAAGGTGGCATCACAAAAACCAATGGAGAAATTAAAGTTTTGATTTGGGGGTTCAACTCAATGAGCGGCTTAGCGTATGACTATAAATGCAATGGAAGATCAGCGGACACAGATATTCAGAAGTTACTTTTGTTTGTTCTTGTAATACCTTGACGATACCACAGCATTGTCCAAAATACACAAACACGTAATCGATTAACGCTTAGCTTAGCTTTGCCCTCAGTGTAACTATCAGTTCTCCGTCATTAACATACTACACAATTATGATCCCTGACAATGAAAAAGAGTCAAATTCGCGCCACCAAAGTACAACGCGCTTGTGTATATATCTATCAAGGGTACTTATGAAACGAGTTTGAAAAAATGTTTGTATTTGAAGTGAAAATTTTATGTTATTTTCAAACAAAACACCCGTTAGATTCAACAATTGGAGCGACCAATCTTCAAAAAATACTCCAACTCATCGACAATTAGTTGTTCTTGATCCAGTCGGAACTGTTTCTGAACTCGTTAGATGTCTAAAACATCTTCCTTAGTGGAATTTGTAAATTACTAGTTGGATTTATCGAGCGATAATGGACGATCTAGGATGTATAGGTCGAAAAGAAACCCACCCAGTCGACAATTTTCAGTTTACAAACATCGAACGAACAGCTGCAAATGACTGTTAGGGAAGTGTAGTTTAAATTTCCATAACATTTGAATAGGTTAGCCCTCTACAATAAAAAATAAATAAAGTCTTCTGAAATGTTCCAATTTTGGCGTTCTAAGGACAGAACCAATGAAACGTTATCCCTCTTTGTCTTCAGTGAGACTCTCTCGCGAGCAGAATGAGATTGATTTTTTATTTGGGCAACGCTGAAATGATAGTGAATTGCTTGGTAGCCTCGGAAATGTATCTGGTAACATAGTAAATGAATTTGATTAATACAATACGTTTTCGCTTCTTTAAATCATCAATAGAGATTTTTATGGTGAGAGGATAATTGTTTTGAGTTATGAGTGAAAAGACGCTCTATTTCTAAAGCTAAACAAACTCTCACTAGCAACCCATTCACGATTATGTCATCTAGTTACACGATTTATTGTTCAAGATCATAAAACTCTGTTTAATCTCTACACAAAGATACAGATGCATCCCTCCCGTGTTATCGTCCCATTCCTTTGATACGTGTTTCCCATGACACAATATCTGAAACTGTACATCCCTTTCTCATATACATACATATATATATATAGTATATACATTCCATTCTATTCAGATAGATCACTTGTTGCGTTTCTTATCTCTCTCACTGCTGTACTATAATTTACAGATGCCATCAATGAAGGGCCTATCTATATGTACACTTTCAAAAGTTTCTTTGAGTTCTAAACAAGTCTCATTCAAAGCAGATAACATGAGATTGCAACCCTTTTAAATCCCTAATAATCCGGCTCAGACCGCTCGGTGGAACTGACTGGAGTATTCTTAATAATTTAAGCAAAGTAAAGGTCCCTATACTATCAGAACAAGGTATATATTACCAGCATCGGTCCAAATGCCCTTAGCAAGAGTACCATTCCTGCGTTTGCTTTTCCTTGCTTCGAGGTGGAGATGGTGAGCGTGTCCCATCTCTGCCACTGAGAGAGTCAATTTGTCCATTGGTTTGAGAGAGGCACGGTGAGAGGGCCCTAATGCCTCCATTTTCATGCAGTTTCATATGTTTTCTCAAAGAACTCGGATGAGTATAGCTTTTATTACAACCATCGACTTTGCAAATGTACGGCTTGTCCGATGTATGAACATGCGAGTGCTTTTTGCGATCGCTCGAGTTTGCAAACCTTCGATCACATCCAGGGAACTCGCAAACGAAAGGCTTTTCGCCCGTATGAGTTCTTTTGTGGATTTTCAAATTCTCCGAGCGAGCAAACAGCTTCCCACAGCCTGGAAAGGGACAAGGAAATGGCTTCTCTCCCGTGTGAACTCGAATGTGGTTTACGAGCTTATACTTTGCCTTGAAGGGTAAGCCATTTCGGGCGCACTCTTGCCAGTAACAGATATGCAAGTTCGAGTCATTTGCACAGACGTGCTCGTCCGAGATATGACTGACTATATCCTGCATTATAGTGTACTGCTTTCCGCATGGCTTTCGTTTTCCCGAAGGTACGGACTGGTCTATCCATAGGCATGTCAAGATCTGGTTTGTTGGCTGCTTGACGAGTGGTAAATACATGCTGGGAGCTGTTGGGCTTGGGTAACCGGGAGGCGGGTGATCCACAAAGGGATTTCCAAGGCCTTGGGTATATCTATCTGGTCTTGTGTACAGATCGCCACCTCTGGAATACCTCAACGAGGTGTTTAGAACCTGTGGCATCGCGTGATGTGAAACAGGATCGTGTGCCGGACCATAGCCACCATAGTGGACAGCATCTAATCCCTTGCGTGCGACACTATGGTGGTATCCCATGTTATTGGCATGCATACCTGGTGCAGGCGAAGTGGCAAACATATTATGACGATGAGAGTGGTTTGCTGGATTCCCAAGTGATTCATGAATGGCAAAAGTATGGGAACTCAAACTGCCGTTGGTTCCAAGATGCGAGACTGGGTCTTGATGGTGTATATAGTCGTGAGCTGTAAATCCTTGGGCTGCTACATGACGATACGTCGGGAAGGAATGATATAGGCTCTGTTGCCCGGACATACCTGTTGTTTTTTGGTCGTACGACAATGGGTCTTGAGGGATACGATGAGTCGCAGCGAGACGAATGGACGATAAGTGACTCGCAGGATCCAAAATGTGATTCATGGTCGGCGATGATGTGCGCCTTCGATCTGTGTATTCTGTGGACGTCAAAACACTTGTAGTCAAGCCGTGGCTTGTTGTCTGGAGTGACGGTGGCTCGTACGAGAGCGACGAACGTTTGGCGAAGTCGTGGTCCATCTGAGAGTTTATCATGTGCTTGGGTGTCGATCAATTTCGCAGTAGTGTAAATAACAGGCTAGAAAACCTTATAATTAACGTTGCCCGACGAACGAACTTTGAGTGTGTAGGCATATGTTACGCCGTTGATGCGCGGCATGACGTCCTCAAGTCGATTGTGCTACACTCACAACACGCATGCGCAAGACGCTGATCGGCTTGGACATTATGATTAGCTGTGACCTGCTGAGAAATGGTGATGTTTTTAATTGTTTGATCGCCCCGGAATACACGCTATATTTGGTATCCATGTTCTTATTGACTTTCTTTCTGCCGGAGCTATTTGGCGCGGTTTTCCTTTTTTTTATCATCAGGATCAATGTGGAACAGTACCAATAAAATTACCCGATTAAATCTTGGGAACAACCCAAGTCCTTTGTACCCGATAAGCTGAAGTCGTTGAAGACCGTTTCAACTACAATCTCTTCGCAGGTGATTCGACGGTGATTGACAGTTGGGGTTGAGCTCAGTTTGAAAGGCGCAGCGGGCTATGATAAACAGCTTTAAGCAATTGTCGCATTTTGCTTAAATCTCAAACATAAAAATCCACTTGGACCAACACATTCAAATTATCCCGAGACAATTTTCTCCGGCCAACTGGAACCTATCCCATTGACGTGCAAGACAAAAACAAATAAATCGAGCCTCTAAGAGAGCTTCGCTCTGAGGAAATTACGTAGGCTCTAGAACACAATGCCATTGAAAGAGGGCCGACGGGAGACCCTAATGTTTTGCTTCGGAGTGCATGTGGAGGCTTGAAGCCTTCTCTTGCGAAAGCCAGCAAGCCTGGTGTTTCTCAAGAGATGTGTAGAGAAAAAGTGGCCTTCGACAAGTGCTATTTCTAGTGGTTTTCAAACACTTCACAAGGAAGAATAAAAGCTATTGACCCTGGTGTCAGATCTTATCTAACTAGAAGCGTGTCAGACCGCCTATCGTCGAGTATGTGCGAATAGAATGCAAGGATAATACGTGTGAATAGAGATCAACTTTTAAAGGGTACTCGTCAACCTAAACCACGACAAACCCCCTAAATCTACCAGTTGCGTGTTCGTGCCATTTCTAGAGTTCACTTTTGAAGCTAAGCCTGTGACTGCGGGGTTGTTAATTTCAAGCACGGTACGGTATTGTCCACATGCAACGTAAGCCACGGGGTTCGCGCCACTCGTTGAGTATTTACATCTTGGCGTTAAGCTTCAAAGAGGCTGAACCTTCAACACCGCCATCAGGAAAGACTCGGGGTTTTATCTCTCTAATTATGCACATTTAATTTGTGCTACTAATTGATTTCCTAGCCTTTATACCTAGGATATTATCCATGGTGTGAGTTGCATTTTACCGTGGTCATATCGCTTTTAACGCTGTACGGGTTCCTGCTTGGAAAGAATACTGTAAACTATTACTTTACGCAATGCGATCACAGCCACTAGGTATTGTTCAGTGTTTTTAGAGTCTTTTCTTATGAAAATAAGGACGATGATGGTTTGTCATAGTCTTTCAGATCCCTACTGTTCCGTCTGGGTGAAGAAGTCAGCCTTTTGCAGTCAGTGCTGTGTTCACGGTCAGCAACCACAATTTCTTTGCTGATCGTTTCCTCGGGCTAAATTTCCTCAACAAAACACTTAAGTATCGGCGCAATATGAAGAACATCTTTCGCGGTTTTTCTCATTTCAATGATTTTACATGGGGATGCCAAAAAAAACATTATACAATCCTTAACAATTTGAATATCATGTTGCAACTGGAATCTAGTTACACAGGTCAGAAATTAAGACTAGTGTTTGTCTAAATGACGACGGATTCATTGACAATTTTCAACAAGCTAAACTCTATCCACTGAGTAAAATTATACTGTCAGATGCGGAGAACGCTGCAGTTGGTCGGGGAGCTGGTTTCCGGCCCCGAGGCAGTGGTAGCCTGATAGATTTTTTACATCAAGGAGCAAGTTATTACAGTATATTTAAGCTATAATACAGATCACCTGCAATGTCGCTGGACCTGCTACCGCATCAGCTGCCAGTACGTAGTAGTCGCTAGACCGTCTAGTACAGACACCTTCGGATTGGCCAAATTCGGAGATTGAAAAATCAAGTTTTCAAGTTCTTTGATCGCTTCTTTGTGCATTGTTTTGAGTTCGATGTGTTAGGATATTGTTCAGAAAAGTGCGTAAGCCTTCAGTTCGGAGATTATTGCGAAGTGTTAAGCATTATTGTTGTTGTTTCGTTGACCAAAGTGCGGTAGACATATTATCAAATAAATGAATTCCGTAGTTTGTCCCGTTGTTTTGATATGTTGACTTCTCATAAAGCAAGGAAAATTAAGCTGAGTATTCTTTGCTAGCAGGTATTTTTATTGTTCAAAGCTTTTCTTCAAAAGCTGGCTCCAGACTACTCCTTCTATTAATTTCGTCCGAACCGGCTATAAACTATCGTGATTAGTAGCCTTTGCTCCAACGACCATTGTCATTGCGCTCTTCTTTACTTGAATCCAATTTTGGATGTCCTTTTTTCATTTCCTTCGCTTGTGCACTTATCCTGTGCTATTCAATGGCTTTCTTCCCTCCTAGTGTGCTGTGACGATAGCATAAACAAATGAATAAAGAGAAACCTCTTCTGATGATGAATAGCTTCCACCCCGTGAAAGAAAATGAGAGTCTCAGATATGTTTAATAGAATCCTGTCCGCTTAACCTTGCTAAAAATATATTTGCATGGCTTTGGACCAGCCAGAGAAAACAAAAATTAGTTCCTTTTCGGCTCAGCATAATATTGTCAAAACTCTAGAAATCTACAGCTCAAATATCGTGATTTTCTTCGAGGGGGAAATTCTGGTCTTCATGAAACTGGACACCATATAAAAAACTGGTAAATTTTAGATTTCACAGATTTGGAGCAAATCTGAGTTATTGAATTCCTTCGTAGCATGTAATAGCACCTTAACACCTCACTTGTTTTATCAGGGGTTCTAAAGAATTCATAATATTGAAATTGAACTGTTATAAGCAAATATTCCGGCAAGAAAATATAAACATTTCAAGGAGGATTTCCCGGTCTTTGAAACAAAACGACACCGAAATTTCCATTGGCGATCGAAGGTGTGATACTTAGCACCAGAGAAGTGTTCAAATCTGTGTTAAAAAGGCGTTCATTAAGTTTCCTTAATTCTGTTTTTATTCGATCAAGTGTCGATTGAGAACATCAATATAACTTTTACGTCCTTTCCAAATGTTTATCCTCATTATATACGCCTTTATATATAGATAGATAGATAGATATAGATTAAATATTACGAAGAAGAAGAGACGCAGGCAACCTCTGACTGTTCCAAATAATGTATTAACGTTTCGGCAATCCAGCCTTCTTCAGAAAATAATAATAATAATAAATATGGGCATGATAAAAATGATAAAAATATATAGATAAAGATATATCGCTTTAAATTTCCACAGATCTGTTGAAATGCTCATGCAAAGTTGCGCCAAACAGACAACGGTAATTTTTTAGACGTGTTTGAAAAAAGGTGTTTATCGATATTCTACTTCGTATGCCACTGTTTTCCTATTGTGTGGTACCTGCGAGAATCCCACATCATTTTATCAAACATTAATAATACCTAGTTCCGTTGCTTGTACCGCCTCTTTCTATTCTTCTGTGTCTAGCGTAAAACAGTCTTCATATAATTCTAGTTCGATTCTGTCAGGAAAAAGACTGGTCGCACGATACGGCATAAATTCATCATTTTCGCTGAAGTATTTTCAGAACATCAAATTGTTCATATGCCATAAACATTGTATTCATTCAAACTCCTAGCGTGAAACACGGTTTTGCACAGTTACAAGTTTTAATTCCATAAACTCGTAGTTACGCATAAGTGTTTTATTTACTGATAAAAAATACCATAAACAGTGTACGATTTCAAACTCTTTCGATATGAGTTTATAAGTTTAAATTCCGTAAACTCGTAGTTACGCATAAGTGTTTTATTTACTGATAAAAAATTGTTCATACCATAAACAATGTGCAATTTCAAGCTCTTTCGATATGAGTTTATAAGTTTAAATTCCGTAAACTCGTAGTTTGACGCATTTTCACTGACAAGTATTTTACTGAAAAAAATTGTTCATACCCATAAACAACGTGCAATTTCAAACTCTTTCTATAATGTTTTATAAGTTTAAATTCCGTAAACTCGTATTTTGACGCATTTTCACTGACAAGCATTTTACTGAAAAAAATTGTTCAATATAAAAGTGTCAAACTCTTTCTGAATGTTTACTAGCGTGAAACACGGTTAATTTCTAGGTCACATTATTCTTAAAACAGTGAAAATTCACGCTGCAGGTTTTCGCCTCAACAGCCAACTTCACCATCAAATTGTACAATGACAAGCGTACAAATTTTACCAAATAAAGCTCGGTCAAAAAGAACCAACCGTGGAACCCTTAAATTCATGACACTTTCGCGGGTGAACAAGCCGGTTTACTCATCGAGAAGTTCCTCTTACACTGTCAGACTTCAATGTATTCAAACTAGAATAGAAGCTCAGTTCAAAGAAAATTTCAGTTTCACTGTGTTCGCACAGTATTTTCAATAGAGTAAAATGTTACTAAAGAAGCGTAATGTCCCGATAACAAAAACAACATTTTCCCGCCTCGAAAGATCAAATCCTTCAGTGAAATAAAGCTGAATTTCATAAGCTGAGAAACTGTAATATCCATCTCTGTTTTCTGTTGAGATATATACTAATTCACCAGAAGTGAGATAAAAATCAAACTTGAACTCAAGCAAAATGTCCAATTTTTTAATGACAATTCTTAAGAATTCTGGCGATAGATCCAGTTTATCTATATTTGCCAGTACGCTCGCTCTATTAATTTCAACTTAACTATAGAAATACTGAGATACCGATCTAAAACATCTGTTCCATCTCATGAAGATAGACAGTGAACAACCGGCCTTATCTTCATTGCTCAATGAGGCCCAATTTCGTCGCCGCCTTTTCGATATCCTATATCCCTTTGAGCTGTTTAAGTTCTCTATTTGAGGTCTTGATTGAGATATACCGACATAATTACACATACATAGATATATATATACACACCCGTACAAATACCCCATCGATGTAGATACACAAGCTGAATAACATTACTGTACCCAACAAACTTCATCATCAGTATATAGACGGACTTTGGAATATTTTGAGAAATGAATTCACTTCTTAGAATACAAATATGAATAAAAGATTTAGCTAAAAACGGTCAATGATGTGAATACTAACTTAAGAGATATTTAGCGAGTTCGCCAGTGTGTCTACATGGTACTAAGAAGCCTAAATGTACTAGATTACAAGAGTACTAAACACTGCAAAGCGCTTAGCACTATATGTATATATATATATTTTTTGTTTTGGTCGAATTTTTTTCTTTAACACACTATCTCTAAGCCAGCTAACTTTACGATGGAAAATAAGAGAGTGGACATATCTGTGGAGCTCGTATGATTACAAGAGTACTCAAATATTATACATAAAAATATTGCAAAGCGCTTATATATGCACTATATAAATTTTTTTTTGGTCCAATTTTTTTTCCTTTAATACACTATCTCTAAGCCAGCTAACTTTACGATGGAAAATAAGAGAGTGGACATATCTGTGGAGCTCGTATGATTACAAGAGTGCTCAAATATTATACTAAAAATATTGCAAAGCGCTTATAAGCACTATATATACATATTTTTTTTGTCTATTTTTTTTTCTTTAATACACTATCTCTAAGCCAGCTAACTTTACGATGGAAAATAAGAGAGTGGACATATCTGTGGGGCTCGTATGATTACAAGAGTACTAAAATATTACAAACATTGTAAAGCGCTTAGATATATTTGACAAGCGCAATATAAGCTTTTTTATAATTTTTTTATTTGTCGATTATTCTTTCCTTTGAATACACTGACTCTAAGCCAGATTGACAAAATAAAAAAATAAAAAAATAAGCTTAAATAGCGCTTATAACATACAGATCTAAGCGCTTTGCAGTGTTTGTAGTCTTTTAGTAAGAGAGTGCATGGACATCTGTGGGGTTCCATGCAGGTCAGTTTTGTATTATTTTTTATTTTTTATTTTTTAGGTCAGTTTAGTTGTTTGCACGCTTGCATGACCTTGTTTACTATGTCCCTAGTTGTTCCCTTAAAACTTTTTCCAAATATTTGGTTTTTAGCAACGGTTTGTAAACTGACTAGAATATAATATCATCAAGTATGGTGTTTTTTTTAATTGTTTAAAAAATTATGTAAAAAATAAAAAATAAAAAATAAAAATAAAAATAAAATAAAATAATAAATATATATATCATCGATTAATATATAACTGTAATACAGATAGACATCGACAGAAACCTTTTTCACAGATTTCCATTCAAGGTTCAGAGCCTTTGGTGCGATAATGTCATTAGCTATTATTGACTATGATTTCTTTGTCATTCTCGACTACCGTCTTTAGACCTTACATTCTGTAATTTTGGTACAAAAATTACCGACAAATTTTCAAAACATGTGAATAGGTTTTATTGTTCTTTTTTTCTGTTTCATCACTTGGATTATTTGAGTTACTTGTCAGTTGATGAGGTTTCGTGATGTCACACCTGTAACTTTGGCATGGTACAGTGAACCTTTTAAACTGCCTAGTTGCAAGCTTGCTTGCTTCATAGCCAAGGTTCAGTCTGAAACCTCTGTTCTGCACTGATGAGCTCACAAAGAGCGAAACAATACTGTCTGCAAATTGAGTATATATATATATATATATTCCCGTTCCCGTTTCCAAGTGTTCAGAATACTTAATTTTACTGAAGAAGGCCCAGTTGGCCGAAACGTTTAAATATTAAAGTCTGTGGACCAGCAATGCATTTTCTCTACTGATCTATATAATATAATATAACCAATATGTATACCTAACCAAAAAAATTCTGCAACTTTGGATATATATATGTCTTTTGTGTCTCTATTTTTTTTTCTTCGAGAACAATATATCTTAAAGTTGCAGAATTTTTTTGGTTAGGTATATACTACTCAGTTTTTGAGTACATAGAGTTTAATACAATTTGTTTCGTAGACCGACGTGAAGTCAGTCCACTCTTCAGTTAATCTCTATACACAGAGTAGTATACACATTGGTTAAATTCGCTACTTCATTGTAGAGCACTATCTTGGTTTCACCGGTGAACTTCACCTGAATTATATATATATATTATTATTATTTTTCAATCCACCAACATTTTAGAAAAACAACCTGAGCCGTCAGGAAAACACATTTGACCCTTTGTCAAAACTATGCATCGGTCATCTCAAGGAAAGCATTGTACAACATTTATATTACGTAGCTTTTTGTAGATTTTCACGGAAATTAAGAAATTGTACATATTTATTCAAGTGTTGTTCTATGGATAATAATGAATAATAATTTATGATAATAATATTTTGGTATATCTCGAACTGAGATGTGGCATGGCCATAGTTGGGTGAGGGTTGGCCGGTGAATACGATCTAAAGTCACCGGCGCACAATGTCAGTAGTACCATTGAAAACTAAGTATAAAACGTTACTGCTACATGGAAGAATTTGCTGGTCTTTGGAGCGAGCCACCACAAAATATTAAATATCAATGTTCCACGAATTCTTTTTATATATGTCTTTGATTCTGGGGCTATCGAGCCTTGGATGTTATACTAAGAGTGAATTATCCCCCCAAAACTGTCCTTCCCTTTGATATTATTCAATGAGAGTACAAAAACAACTCGACAATTAGAATATTAAAGCAAGAAAACCGTGCCTTATTCTTAGTATCCAATGTTTTTACACTGTTCGTAACACACCCAAGACATACTCTTAGTACAATGTTTACTTAGTAGCTCTAAGAATGCACGAAAAAACTTACCATTACACACACATAAGGAATACTTCAGGTCAGTAGCCGCAAAGAATGCATGAAGAAACCTTCAGTACCGTTTTGCTTCGCACAAAGCCTTCAACCCGGCCTAATAAATTGAGTTCCACATTTTTGAGTTTGATTCGGCCTGGGTGCATGGCCTCCATGTTTGTGGATATTTAAAGTGGAGTAGCCAACTTACTCGTGTGAAGGAGAAATTAAAATGTGTCGGCGGGGCTCAAAGTGTATCGCTTTGGCTAACTATGGAAGGTTTATTCGCATGCCGGGCTAGATTCAGACATTGACAACAACTCACAGAGCAGTCCTACTGTGTGGTTAATATGAAGGCATAAAAAAATGACTGTAAAGAACGGAGGCCGTGCATAAAACGGTATACGATCAGTGCCATGTTGGCACCTAGTCTGCAGGGCGCACAAATCGACACGATCAGGTAGCAAACAAAATTGACAAGTTTCACTCTGAGATATCATCCTTTTTCGATTCCCTTCAACGTCCCCATGGAATAAAGAATCCCTTAGATGAATGGTTGTGTCATAATTAGAGTAGTGGTGGATTTTAGCGTTTCTAAAGAGAAATATTTCCAAAGATGAAATTTATAAGCTTGTTGGAGGCCGAGACGCTGAGGCGGGATAAACTGCTGTTAAGGCCGCCTTTCGCCGTTAATTTACAACTCTGATGAACGACTGATATATATATGATATAGAGAGATTTAAATATAAAGTAGAAAAAGAGACGCAGGCAACCACTGACTGTTCCAAATAATGTATTAACGTTTCGGCTATTCAGCCTTTTTCAGAAAAAAAAAATATGTACATGATAAAAATGTTATATTTAATATATTTATATGGAGAGCAGACTGTGAATTCGTTCTGGAATCCTTCTACTGGAAGCTCGTCGTTGGCCTACCTTTTCCTATATTCAAGTTTTTTTTATAATATATATATATTTTTCTTTTTTTAAATTCAATATCTTTCAACAGGAACATCCAGTTTAGCAAATGTGATATGTGACAGTGCGGAATTCGTAAATGGCCCACTGGATCACTACAGTTCTTACGATGTTGTAGCTTTAATGTTTCGGAAATCACCATTCAATTATCCTTTTACACATTTGTAAAGAAATCGCGCGGAATGAGAAACATGAGAGCGAACTTTTCCTCCCTTGTCATCTCGGCTGCTCATTTAATCACAGAATGAAAAATCATTGTGTTTTTAAAGCCATTTAATACAATGAACTCGCTTGGTAGATAATTATCCAAAAGTTGAAATTAACAGCAAATGTCGCCCTTGATGCCAGTAGACTCCGGCTTTCATCTTCCTGATGACAGCCTCCAATTTATCAGGGCTCAAAGAGTTTGTATTGGTAATCGTGATTATGCACATATCACAAGCCACCCGCTCATAGTTTCGCAATGAAAAATATGAAATAGTTATTTCCTTGTCTGTGCATGATGACAGACAACTCGTGAAATAACTTCCAGATAAGCCTCGATTCCCAATTTGGTAAAATAGTTTTTCACGTGCGACTGATCAAACATACTTCTTTCCTCTCTCTATTACAAAAATACAAGTCAATTTCTTGTCAAAGTTGAGGGTTGTTTTACTGTGAATAAAACGGTGAATGGACTACATGCAGAACAAAACGTCGTCCATAATATGTTTCAAGAGAGTCTCAAAATCTCAAAAAAGAGGATATCGAAACTCCAGTTTTAAATTTCGATCTTTTTTTTTTTTTTGGAGTGTCAACAAGCTCGAGTGGGGTCGCCCATTATATGTTATCGTACTTTCCACGACAGTAAGTTAAAAATAAATGGCATAGCTCTTTGTAAAGCGTTCGAAACACCTTTCCGTTATTTGCCATGACCTGAATTGCTTGATTCCATCCGTGTTCATTCATGTGACGTTATGAATGAAAAGCCTCTTAGAGAGAGAACGAAAAGCCACAGCTGAAAACAGCTTGGTAGTTGGTGACCGAAAAAAAAGCACTTAAGGGCTCATTTACAAAAGGGTTGATAGATGCTCACACTAGGACAGCGCTTGAGCTTGATGCACTGTGTAGATGCCTTCAACAAATACTGCCTCTATTAGTTTGCAAATGAGCTTTGGGAAACAAAAGACGGCTACCGGAGTGTCTCAGAAGGCTGTGTGTTCGACGCGGTAACAACACTACATATCATTTAAACACGGTCTTTTTTACTTTAAATGAGTTGAATTTTCACCCTATTTTTCACTTGAAGAAAGTTGAATTTTTACTCTCTTTTTCACTTGAAGAAAGTTGAATTTTTACTCTCTTTTTCACTTGAAGAAAGTTGAATTTTCATTCTCTTTTTCACTTGAAGAAAGTTGAATTTTCATTCTCTTTTTCACTTGAAGATAGTTGAATTTTCACCCTATTTTTCACTTGAAGATAGTTGAATTTTCATTCTCTTTTTCACTTGAAGATAGTTGAATTTTCATTCTCTTTTTCACTTGAAGAAAGTTGAATTTTCAATCTCTTTTTCACTTGAAGAAAGTTGAATTTTCATTCTCTTTTTCACTTGAAGAAAGTTGAATTTTCATTCTCTTTTTCACTTTAAGAGAGTTGAATTTTCATTCTCTTTTTCACTTTAAGAGAGTTGAATTTTCATTCTCTTTTTCACTTGAAGATAGTTGAATTTTCATTCTCTTTTTCACTTTAAGAGAGTTGAATTTTCATTCTCTTTTTCACTTGAAGATAGTTGAATTTTCATTCTCTTTTTCACTTGAAGAAAGTTGAATTTTCATTCTCTTTTTCACTTTAAGAGAGTTGAATTTTCATTCTCTTTTTCACTTGAAGATAGTTGAATTTTCATTCTCTTTTTCACTTGAAGAGTTGAAAGTTGAATTTTCATTCTCTTTTTCACAGTTGAATTTTCACTCTCTTTTTCACTTGAAGAGAGATTAATTTTCACTCTCTTCTTCACTTGAAGAAAGTTGAATTTTCACCCTATTTTTCACTTGAAGAAATAGTTGAATTTTCACTCTCTTTTTCACTTGATTTTTCACTTGAAGAAAGTTGAATTTTGAATTTTTCACTTGAAGAAATAGTTGAATTTTCACTTTTTTCACTTGAAGAAAGTTGAATTTTCACCCTATTTTTCACTTGAAGAAAAGTTGAATTTTCACCCTATTTTTCACTTGAAGAAATAGTTGAATTTTCACCCTATTTTTCACTTGAAGAAATAGTTGAATTTTACCCACTCTGAAGAAAGTTGAATTTTCACTTGAAGAAATAGTTGAATTTTTCACTCTATTTTTCACTTGAAGAGAAAATTTTCACCCTATTTTTCACTTGAAGAAAGTTGAATTTTCACCCTATTTTTCACTTGAAGAAATAGTTGAATTTTTCACCCTATTTTTCACTTGAAGAAAAGTTGAATTTTGAATTTTTTTTCAGTTGAATTTTCACCCTATTTTTCACTTGAAGAAAGTTGAATTTTCACTCTCTTTTTCACTTGAAGAAAGTTGAATTTTTACCCTATTTTTCACTTGAAGAAAGTTGAATTTTCACCCTATTTTTCACTTGAAGAAATAGTTGAATTTTCACCCTATTTTTCACTTGAAGAAATAGTTGAATTTTCACCCTATTTTTCACTTGAAGAAAGTTGAATTTTTACTCTCTTTTTCACTTGAAGAAAGTTGAATTTTTACCCTATTTTTCACTTGAAGAAATAGTTGAATTTTCACCCTATTTTTCACTTGAAGAAAGTTGAATTTTCACCCTATTTTTCACTTGAAGAAAGTTGAATTTTCACCCTATTTTTCACTTGAAGAAAGTTGAATTTTCACCCTATTTTTCACTTGAAGAGAGATTAATTTTCACCCTATTTTTCACTTGAAGAAAGTTAAATTTTCACCCTATTTTTCACTTGAAGAAAGTTGAATTTTCACCCTATTTTTCACTTGAAGAAATATTTGAATTTTCACCCTATTTTTCACCCTATTTTTTGAAGAAAGTTGAATTTTCACCCTCCTTTACACTTGAAGAAAGTTGAATTTTCACCCTATTTTTCACTTGAAGAAAGTTAAATTTTCACCCTATTTTTCACTTGAAGAAAGTTGAATTTTCACCCTATTTTTCACTTGAAGAAAGTTGAATTTTCACTCTATTTTTCACTTGAAGAAAGTTGAATTTTCACCCTATTTTTCACTTGAAGAAAGTTGTATTTTCACTCTATGGTTTTTTCACTTGAAGAAAGTTGAATTTTCACTCTATTTTTAACTTGAAGAAAGTTGAATTTTCACCCTATTTTTCACTTGAAGAAAGTTGTATTTTCACTCTATTTTTCACTTGAAGAAAGTTGAATTTTCACTCTATTTTTAACTTGAAGAAAGTTGAATTTTCACCCTATTTTTCACTTGAAGAAAGTTGAATTTTCACTCTATTTTTAACTTGAAGAAAGTTTGATTTTTCACTTGAAGAAAGTTGAATTTTCAACACTTGAAGAAAGTTGAATTTTCACCCTATTTTTCACTTGAAGAAAGTTGAAAATTTTTTTGAAGAAAGTTAAATTTTCACCCTATTTTTCACTTGAAAAAAGTTGAATTTTAACTCTCTTTTTCACTTGATTATGGTTTTGAACCTAGATTTTCCTTCTGGAAAACCCTATAATTACATGGTAATACTATTTCTGCCATTTTCTCACACTTTAATTAACCAGTCAAATTCGTCCAAATACTTCGCCCTCTGCCAGAGTTTGTCCGAAAGATTATACAGCGATTTCAAAAAAGATTATCGGCTTTGTACTGAGTATATATACTACATAGTGTATTGTATTCTGTATTCCCAGATTAAAGTCATTGTTTGCGGTATCTATGAAAAGGGAGTTTATTTTGGCTATATTTTGGCAACGTTAAATAGTATATACAATATGCTGGTTTAGCCTTGTATTGGCTTCTTTTTTATTTATTTTTATTTTTATTTTTCGTTTTTTTTTTTCATTTCTTCATTTTTTTTTTTTTTTTTTTAATTTTTTATTTTTTATATATATTTTTTTTATATTTTTTTATATTTTTTTTATTTTTATATATTTTTTAATTGTTTTTAATTTTAATTTTTTTAATATTTTTTTGCTTCTGTAAAGACTCTACATAATATATACAATGACTCGAACTGAAACTATGCAGTATTCACAAGACCACCTTACGTTACTTTTGTTTCTTCATGACTCAATCAGAGTTTTGTCGAGCGAGAGTAATGTATTTCGGAGTCCTTTGAAAACCCAAAACTGACATCTTTAATTACAAAACTTGCTCTCAATCAGTTGGGGAGAAAAACTTTTCTGAAATCTAGTTCGTCTCACTCTAATCAAATTTACTTTCTGTTCTTTCGTGATTCGGTGAAACTTCAGTTGTTCTGAGTGACTGTACTTTGATGGCAGTTCCACAAATCAAGCTGTGCCATTTCAATTTCGGAGAGCATACAATCCTTTCTTCATAGCAATTAACTCAGCCATTTGCAGCCTTAAGAATATGCCATTACCGAAAGGGGTGTATATGTGTTTTGAATGTAAGTCAAAATATCGAAAATTACGATGGCAAAGCTGGCACCACCTTGCGGCAGGAGTACTTTTAGTTTCTCAATAGTAATTAATCTGTTGCGAGGACAAGATTGGAAGGCATTCATAAACGACATCTAAGTTTATTTCAGTTGAAGTTGTAGATGTGAGTTCGGCTGTTTGGTATGTGACTACGAGGAAGAGAATGTTCATTGCCTTGAGTACGTGTAAACATAGCTGTTAATCAGTGTGCTAAGAACTCAGTACCAAGAAAAATGAGAATGTCTTTCTTATGCATTCATACACAACATCTAATTTTAAACTTGTAGATGTAAGTTCGGTTAGTTTGTCTGTGACTACAAGAAAGAGAGTGTTCGGTGCCTTCGTGAAAATATAGATGTACTAAGATCGAGCTACCAAGAAAAATGAGAATGTCTTTCTTAGGTATTCATAAACAACATCTCGTGTTCAACTTGTAGCTATATAGATGTGAGTTCGGTTAAAATCATTCTGTGACAAGAAAGAGAATGCTCATTGCCTTCGTGAAAATATAGAATTAAAAAAGTGCTAAAAACTTGTAATATTATGTAAAGTGCAAATAAAGTATTCTTCTTCTAGCTTCTTCTTCTTCTTCTTCTTCTTCTTCTTCTTCTTCTTCTTCTTCTTCTTCTTCTTCTTCTTCTTCTTCTTCTTCTTCTTCTTCTTCTTCTTCTTCTTCTTCTTCTTCTTCTTCTTCTTCTTCTAAGAGTTGCCAAGAAAAATGACGGAATGTCTTTCTTATACATTCATAAACAACATCTAATTTTATTTTGAAGTTGTAGATGAGACTGGAACTTGAGTATGATGATCTTCGATCGCGCGGGTGTAGGAAAATGGGAGAGAATGTTCACTGACACAGTAGTACACATGCACTAAGAGCTGCCGGGAAGATGATTGAGAAAATCATCTTTATTTTCCTTTCGAATTTCAAAATATATTTCAAAAGGACATAATGTTTTCACACATTGAAAATGATAAGGAATTTCGAGAGAAAGATAGAGAGAGAGTTTTCCGATAGTTTATGCACTGGAAGTTTATCAGTCAGAGCATTCTCTAACGGATAGATAGCCTGCTCAGTGTCCTAGCTGTTCGAGCCTTGAATAATTAAACTAGAAAATCGTTAAAGGAGAACAAGCTACTTGAATATCATGGAAATATTTTGTGAGATGAATTGTTGTGAACAAAAGGGTCAGTCTGTGCAACGAGGAAGAATATATTTACTTTAAGCGCGCAAAATGGCGGGAATTGATGATAGTCTTCAAGGACTGTAAAGAAGTCCAATTTTATGACGTCACAAATGTTCTTCACATGACTGTCCATTAGTGTGATTCATACGGACCACTTGCCGAGCTGGCGCCGAATTGTCCCACATATTTTACCTTGCTAGATAAATTCACCATCATATGCTTAACCCTACCCGTTCTTCTCGCTTTATATAATTATATATATATATATATCTGATAATTTGAATCCTTCTACTGGAAGCTCGTCAGTGTTTGTTCACTACTCCTATTTAGTAGAATTACACAGTTGATTATAGAAAATCAAGCGCGCTGATTGGTCGAGAACTTCGGACTATTTCTCGATAGTTACCTACAACATTTTGACAAAATGGCTGCCAGCTTTTGAAATATGAAATAAAAATTTATTTTCTTTAAAATGCTTATTTATTTTTATTTTTTCAAATAATCACCTGTGTAATTCTACTAAAACAATTAGTCACCTCAGGCTCAGTGAATAGCAGTGATAATAACCTCGACTTCGTCTCGGTTATTATTCACCTTTGGTGACTAATTGTTAAATATACCTAACCAAAAAAAAAATGCAACTTTAAGATATATATATAAGGCCGAATGGCCGAAACGTTCAAATAAACAGTTTTACAGTTACAAGTTGATTGTCTTGGATCTCCACTATTATTTATATATATATATATATATACATATAGTAATGATTTGGATGCGTTTACTCTTTGACTTCCATGGTTTATTACATACAATATTGTATGTAATAAACCATGGAAGTCAAAGAGTAAACGCATCCAAATCATTACTATATGTATAACCGCTCTACTGTACAGTATAGAGCACTCTAGCGACACGGATAACAAGCTTCATTTGAATCTATATATATATATATATATATATATATAGTATATCTGCAGACAGTACTGTTTCGCTCTTTGTGAGCTCATCAGTGCAGAACAGAGGTTTCAGACTGAACCCTAGCTATGAAGCAAGCAGCTTGCAACAAGGCAGTTTAAAAGGTTCACTGTACCATGCCAAAGTGCTCAAACTACTATATCCTTTGTTCTCGAAGAAAAAACAATAGAGAAACAAAAGACATATATATATATATATCCAAAGTTGCAGATTTTTTGGGCTTGGTATATATTCAAGTCTATATTATATATACACTCAATTGCAGAAACGTTGTAGTATACATTTATACAAATATACAAATATCTAATGAGATGCAAAATGTTAGACATGCTAAAATACAACTGTTTAAGCACAAAATAGTGCTGGAAACTATTGTGTTGTCCTTGATGGATGCGATACTAATCTAAAATTGATGTTTCTGATATATTAGCAGAAAATAAGTGATGTTTCACACTTTGCATCTCATTAGATATTTGTATAAATGTATACTACAACCTTTCTGCAATTGACGGTATACACTCGTTGTTTTTATTTCTGCCCATGATCCATTGCGGTTACAGATTCAGATTTCAGTCGATGACAACGTTTTTTGAAATAGACGTATATCATCATGTATTCAAAAGAAAAAGAAAGAAAAAAAAAAAAAAAAGGAAAAAGAAAAAAAAGAAAAAGAAAAGAAAAAAAAAAAGAAAAAAAAGAAAAAAAAGAAAAAGAAAAAAGAAAAAAAAAGAGAAAGGAAAAAAAAAAGAAAAAGAGAAAATAAAGAAAAAGAGAAAAAAAAGAAAATTAATCATGTATTCACCTGTATATATATCACAAGCTTTATACGATGACAACTACTCAGATGGCGCTAAATCAGTTTTCGTAGTTTTCATAACAAACACTAAATTAACTGCTTATTAGACGTGTTATCATGGTGGTGGTGTATCGAGACGCGGAATTGCTCACACACATAACCACGGGTTGTTTATGCGGATCCTATTAAATTCCCAGCCATATGCACATATGAACATATTCAAGGAGGTGGAACCATTCCTACTGTCGGCGCTTTTCATAAATAATGATTTCCCATTTCAAACCACTTTGAACCAAGCGATCTATTAATAAAAGAAAACAGTTCCGATCCACATACGTTGAGAAACTTGGAATATATTTATGATCAATTGGAAGGAAAAAAAAAAAACGAGCGTAGCCCGCGGGCATAAAATGGTTTCGGTCAGCGTTCATACTTTAAACGGCTAAACGAGCCCCTCGATCATTTATTTTTATTTCATGTCGATTTCATCTTTTTTTCTTGAAACGTAACTTTGCTGTAGGGATATACTACTCGTGTATATTTCGTTCAAATGGAGATGTTTTGGCTTTGGTTAAGGGGAAGAGGAAGCCACGGAGGCGATTAAAAGAATGTGTCTATTACTGACCCGATGTTTTTGAGAACACACAGGAAACGCTGGCCGTCCGTGTGACCGTGCCTGTAAATAACAGGCAAATAGACATATATTACGGCGAAAGGGCGTTTAGATATACAGCTGAACCTCCGGTTGCTACCACTCTCGTAAGCGACCACCTCTCCTAACTGACCACCTCTCCTAACTGACCACCTCTCCTAAGCGACCAGTTTTCCAAAATACCAAAAGTTCAGTTCCAAGTCAAATCACTATAGTTGCATTGGAACCTCTCGTAAGTGGCCATAAAGCTTGACAGTTTGGGTGGTCGCTTACGGGAGGTTCTACTGTATATATTATATGCAATGGTCTTTAGTTGAATAGAATAGTATGTATAAAAGACTATAAAATGACGAAGGGAAACATTTTAAGGACAAAATATCCTTCTTTGAAATAAAAATAGTTGTTGTTCGGTAATTTGTAATTTTTAGTTTTCAGAGGGGTGGGGTGGTGTTTTATTTTTGGCGAAGAGAAACAATTTAAGGACAAGTTATCCTTCAAAATGAAAATAATTAATTGTTCGGTAAATTAGAGTTTTCAGTTTTGAGGGGGGTGGTGTGTGTTTTATTTTTGCGAAGGGAAACGTTTTACGAGCAAAATATTCTTCAAATTAAAAACAGTTGTTCGGTAATTTGTAATTTTGAGGGGTGTGGGGTGGTGTTTTTTTTTTGGCGAAGATAAAAAAATAGTTGTTCTTCGGTAATTTGTAATTTTCAGTTTTCAGGGGGGCGGGGTGTGTTTTATTTTTGACGAAGGGAACCATTTTACGAGCAAAATATTCTTCAAAACAGTTGTTCGGTAATTTGTAATTTTGAGGGGGGTGTGGTGGTGTGTTTTTTGGGCGATTTTTTTTTGGCGAAGAGAAACATTTTAAGAGCAAAACATTCTTCAAAATAAAAATATTTGTTCGGTAAAGTTCGGGGTGGTGATTTTTTTTGGCGAAGAGAAACATTTTAAGGGCAAAATGTCCTTCAAGATGAAAATAGTTGTTGGGTAATTTGTAATTTTTAGTTTTGAGGGGGGTGGGGTGGTGATTTTTTTTTTCCTTCAAGATGAAAATAGTTGTTGGGTAATTTGTAATTTTTAGTTTTGAGGGGGGTGGGGTGGTGATTTTTTTTGGCGAAGAGAAACATTTTAAGGGCAAAATGTCCTTCAAGATGAAAATAGTTGTTGGGTAATTTGTAATTTTTAGTTTTGAGGGGGGTGGGGTGGTGATTTTTTTTTGGCGGTAAGAAACATTTTAGGAGCAAAATATCCTTCAAAATAAAACTATTTGTTCGGTAATTTGTCATTTGTAATTTTGAGGGGGGTGGGGTGGTGATTTTTTTTGGCGAAGAGAAACATTTTAAGGGCAAAATGTCCTTCAAGATAAAAAATAGTTGTTGGGTAATTTGTAATTTTTAGTTTTGAGGGGGGTGAGGTGGGTTTTTTTTAGACTGACTACATCATTCAAAATTTTAAAGAAAAATGTCCTATATTTTTAAAACATTGAATATTAGAAAATATGTACAATTTTAACTGTAACTGTAATTTAATTATTTTTAATGAGTTTCATCGATAATACCCGTCATCAGTGTAAAGTGTAAACATTCATTAAAATGACAAAATCGCTTTCTAAATGATATTAAGCTAAAGTATATGAAATACTTTTGCAAATGAGGAAAAATCCAACAGTCGAACTCCTATTAAACTGTCACAGTCTATTAAGCGGCCACCCGCTATTAAGCGGCCACCCGCTATTAAGCGGCCACCGCCTGGCCAACAACAAAACGGCCAACTCCAAGGCGGCCAACACCTATTAAACGGACACCCCCTATTAAACGGCTACCCCCTATTAAACGGCCACCCCCTATTAAACGGCCACCCCCTATTAAGCGGCCACCCCCTATTAAGCGGCCAGCCCCTACTAAACGGCCAGTTATCAAAGTCCTGACGCTGTTGTTTACTGTAAAACGCCCTCTATTAAGCGACCATCCCCTATTAAGCGGCCAACTCCTATTAAACGGCCAGCCCCTACTAAACGGCCAGTTATCAAAGTCCTGACGCTGTTGTTTACTGTAAAACGCCCTCTATTAAGCGACCATCCCCTATTAAGCGACCGCTTGCAATTTCCCGCTTGCTATGCCATGTAGTTAAAAATAAAATAAAATGTTGAAATAAAACATTACTAACGAAAATTTACTTTTTCAAAAGTGTCCATTCATCCATTCATTCATCCATGAATGAATGGGTGGATGATACCAATGATTGACTGAATGATTGAATGACTGAGTGACTTAGTGCCTGAATGATTGAGTGGATGAATGACTGAATGGATGGATGAATGACTGAATGGATGAATGACTGAGTGGATGAATGACTGAATAACTGAATGACTCAATGACTCAATGACTCAATGACTCAATGACTCAATGACTCAATGACTCAATGACTCAATGACTCAATGACTCAATGACTCAATGACTCAATGACTCAATGACTCAATATATGACTCAATGACTCACGCGCGCGTCCTACCACAGGAAACCCATAAAAAGACGCCATTGATATATTTTTATTTGTTGTTTAGTAGCCTCTGAAGCATTTATGGTTGGGCTGCCTGTGGTTACACTCGCTAATAATCCCATATGCTGCAGCAGGCAAACAGTACAGCGGTATGTCTTTCAGCGAGTGGGTTACCTGTGGTCAGGGTGTTTGCCCGAGAGAGATTGATTTGAGCACAGGGAGCCCAAGCTCATTATCTGTGAAGACCGTTGTTTAATTTGCATATTTACAGTAAATGTATGTGGCTTTAAAACATCCCTCCGTATTTCAAGATTTTTCGTAAATAATAAAACTTATCGAAAGTAGTAAAAACAACACATTAGTGAAAAAAAAGTTTTATTATTTACGAAAAATCTTGAAATACGGAGGGATGTTTTAAAGCCACATACATTTACTGTAAATATGCAAATTAAACAACGGTCTTCACAGATAATGAGCTTGGGCTCCCTGTGATTTGAGGCGATAAATCCCTCACGGTCAACCCTATCCACAGGTAGCCCAATCGCCGCAAGTGAAGCTATAAATAGCAGACGTAAAGACTCTATTTTTAAAATGACGACAGAACTCTTTGTAGAAATGAAATAACCCACTATACTCATCGAGTGTCCAAAAGTCCGTTTTAATTACTCCGTAGTAAGTGTCCTAATCTTCGGATAGTGTTCGGAAATATAGTCAGGTGACTCTAAAATCAGCCACTCAAAGAATTCCCCGGGGTGGGAGGGTTGCTCCCGATGGTCCCGATGGTTTAGGGACAAAGGGTTATCGACATTTTATCGATTCAAATACTCATTCTTCTCGTGATTTGTCACATTTTATCGATTCGATCATTTTTGAAAATACGTCGTGTTGGATTTCCATGTGCTTTTCGCTTGACAAAGTAATTGTGATTTTAGAAGGGTAAGTTTATAGGGTGATATGGTATTCTATTTTGCACCAGAAAACTCCGGACCAATCTCTCGTGGCAAATTTGTCTTTAAGTGCTTTTGCTCATCATAGATGTTTTCAATTTTTCAGTGACGGTTTGTTGAGATTGTTTTTACAGGGGAATACAGCGATTGTTATAAGGTTGTGTTTGTTGGGGCCTTTAAAATAGCTCCATCAGTCCATGACGATCGACATTTGTCTGTGTAGTGGCTCCATGTAAAACTGCCAGATCTATAACCGATTTAAAGTGTCAAGTAATTCTCTTCACGAGGAACAAATAATGTCTTTATATGCGAGACACAAAACAAAACACACGGCTCTCGTTACTCTTTCAGTCTTTATCCCAAAACTCGCTAAAAGCCGTTGTAATCGCTAAATAAATGACACACAGGACAAACTTGAAGTGCATATTCATCTTTATTTTCAAAAGCAGTTTTAAAAATACAAGATATCAAAAGGACAAAGGATTCTAGATTTGTTTTGAAGTTTAAATATTATATTACTGACTCCCGATCGATCAAATAAGACACATTAAAGCCCAATACACAAAAGGAGGGTGGTGACTGGCGAGTTTGTGAACTAAAATATCTTTACACACGAGAGATGTGTATAGTTTATGGTGCTCAAAATTTCATAAAATCATAGTATATTAGAGTGTAAAAGCTAGTTTCAAAGAGTAAAATATTACAATTTATTATACTCAAAAGTTTTCATATATTTAGGTGAAGTCAAATAAATAAATAAAACACCACTTCAGTTAAATTTTTGGAAAAGCATAATATCGAAAGCAAAAAAAAAGAAAGAAAGGAAAGAGATTTATTGAGCGACGAAGGAGTCGTCATGAAGAAAGAAAGAAAGAAAGAAAGAATTGTTAAGAAAATAGAAAAAAGAAAGAAAGAACTAAGAAATATAAGAAAGAAAGAAAGATTGATTGTTAAGAAAGAAAGAAAGAATTGTTCAAAAGATTTGAAAGAAAGTCACAATTGTTTTCAATTAAAGTAAGAAAAATAGAAAGATTCAGAAAAAAGAAAGAATAGAAGAAAGAAAGAACAAAAGAAAGAAGATAGAAAGAAAGAAAGAACATACCAAAGAAGAAAGAACAGAGAAAGAAAGAAAGAAAGAAACTAAAGAAACAAAGAAAGAAATAAAGAAAGAAACCGCAGAAAGAAAGAAAGAAATAGACTACCTGTTTTTGTTTAAGAAATAACAAGAAAGAAAACAAGAAAGAATGCAAGAAAGAAAGACTGAAAGAAAGAAAAATGATGACAGAACTCTTTGTAAAAAAGAAAGAAAAAAGAATTTTTTATTACAAGGTGGGAGGGGTGCTCAAATATTGTTCCATTTTAATTAAAGATTATCAGTTTGAAAACAAGAAGACTCAAGAAATTCCCCCGGGAAGAAAGAAAGAAAGAAAATAAGTTCGACCAAAGAAAGAAACTCTATTATCAAGAAAGACAAGAAATAAACAAGAAAGGGGTGGGAAAGAAAGAAAACATTGAAAGACCAAGAAAGAACTCAATTATCAGTTTGACTCAAAGAACAAGAAAGAAAACAAGTGGGACAAGTTGAAAACTACAAAGAAAACGAGGAATTTAGGGACAAAGGTCGAAAACTGGAAAGAAAATCAAGAAAGAAATCAAAGAAAACAAGAAAGAAAACAAGATTAGTACAGCACAAGAAAGAAAACAAGAAAGTTCAAAACAAGAAAGAAAACAGAAAGAAAACAAAGAGAAAACAAGGAAGAAAACAAGAAACAAAACAAGAAGAAATAACAAAGTAATTGTGAAACAAGAAAGAAACTAAGAATGCATAGGGTGATAGGTGATGGGGATTTGGGAGAGGAATGAAAACTCAAGAAAACAAGAGAAACCTATGGAGACCATTTGTCAAGAAGAAAACAAGCTCTGTGAATAAAACAAGAAAACAAGAAAGAAAACTGATTAAAGAAATTTAAGAAAGAAATACAAGGAAATACAGCCATTCTTATAAGGTGATGAAAACTGACTGAAAACATGAAAGAAAACAAGTCTGTCAAAACTGTCAAGAAAAACAAATGAAAGAAACAAACAGAAAACAAAGAAAGAAAACAAGTTAAAAAAATGAATGACAAGAATAACAAAGAAATCAAGAACAAGAAATACCTAAATATATAAGAAAATACTAAGAAAACAAGACAGAAAAAACATGAAAAAATAAACTAAACAAGAAAGAAAAACAAGAAAGAAATCTAGAAGAATTCAAGAAAGTTAAAAAGAAGAGAAAACTCCTAAATTGACCAATTTCAGAGAGAAAAAAAAATAATTTATATCAAAAGTTTCAAGAAAAAAAGATTGAGAAAACATAACAGAAAACAAGAATGAATGAATGAATGAAAACAATTTGACTCAGAATTTCATCAATTACAAGAAAAAAACAAGAAAGAAAGCAAGAAAGAAAAAAGAGAAAAAATTACAAATAAAAAACAATAAATATATATCAATTATAATTACAGGTCATAATAAAACAAAGAAAAAAAAAATAGAAATCTAATGATTAAAAACAAGTTGTAGTAAATCAAGAATATCAAGAAAGAAAAAAAGAAAGAAGACAAAGAAAAAGAAAGAAAGAAGAAAGAAAGAAAACAAAGAAAGAAAACAAGAGAAACAAGAAGAAAGAAAGAAAGAAAGAAAGAAAGAAACAAGAAAGAAAAAAGAAGAAAAAAGAAAGAAAAGAAGAAAGAAAGAAAGAAAAAAGAAAAAACAAGAAAGAAAAAAGAAAAGAAAGAAAGAAAAAAGAAAAAAGAAAGAAAAAGAAAGAAAGAAAGAAAGAAAGAAAGAAAAAAAAAGAAAAAAGAAAGAAAGAAAGAAAGAAAACAATAAAGAAAAAAGAAGAAAGAAAGAAAGAAAAAAAAGAAAGAAAACAAAAAAAAAAAAAGAAAGAAAGAAAAAAGAAAGAAAGAAAACAAGAAAGAAACAAGAAAGAAAAAGAAAGAAAAAGAAAGAAAAAAGAAAAAAAAGAAAGAAAACAAGAAAGAAAAAAGAAAGAAAACAAGAAAGAAAACAAGAAAAAAAGAAAGAAAGAAAAAAAAGAAAGAAAGAAAGAAAAAAGAAAGAAAAAACAAGAAAGAAAACAAGAAAGAAAACAAGAAAGAAAACAAGAAAGAAAACAAGAAAGAAAACAAGAAAGAAAACAAGAAAGAAAACAAGAAAGAAAACAAGAAAGAAAACAAGAAAGAAAACAAGAAAGAAAACAAGAAAGAAAACAAGAAAGAAAACAAGAAAGAAAACAAGAAAGAAAACAAGAAAGAAAACAAGAAAGAAAACAAGAAAGAAAACAAGAAAGAAAACAAGAAAGAAAACAAGAAAAAAAAACAAGAAAGAAAAACAAGAAAACAAGAAAGAAAACAAGAAAGAAAACAAGAAAGAAAACAAGAAAGAAAACAAGAAAGAAAACAAGAAAGAAAGAAAACAAGAAAGAAAGAAAACAAGAAAGAAAGAAAACAAGAAAGAAAGAAAACAAGAAAGAAAGAATGCAATAATGAAAACATGAAAGAAAGAAAACAAGAGGAAAGAAAACAAGAGGAAAGAAAAAATGAAAGAAAAAAAAATTAACGAAAGAAAGAGAGTAAGGAATAAATTTTAAACCCCTGCACAAACTAACTAACTGAAGAAAGAAACATCCAAGACAATACTTGGTGTGTTACACTGTTGCGTTGCTACGTAGACATACCGTCTACAAAACACGTGTAAATTGGCTAATCAGTCACTGTTACTAGGAAACACTAAACTCTAAGTGTTATTTTATTGCTTTTATAATCGCTCAGATAATCTAAGTAGCGTTCCAATATTATAATTGAATGGAAAATAAATTATCTTAATTATTAAGAGCTTGAAGTTTGAATAACATTTAATTAATGTTAAAAAACAGTAACTTCAGAGTTTCGAATAGACAT